>VWZO01004852.1:277710-313342 GCA_013396975.1 Bucco capensis
TGTGGTTAATGTACAACAGAGTATTTGGGAGGTTTTTGTTTCTTCTTATGCATCAGAAGTAATTCAGTAGCCAACTGAAAGTGCTGAAGGGTTACCTTTGATTGTAATGGGCATTGTACCAAAGATTTTCCAGGCTTTCTTTATTTAGAAGCATACTGAAAATGAATTGAAAGTTCCTAAATTTAGACAGTTCTATTCTTACTAAAACTTCCTGTTTTTTCATCAGTGTCATTCCTCCAAACTGTATCAGGGAAAAAGGAAAACATTAGTTATAGTGAAACACAGAAAAGATGAACAAACTGCAGTCTAAACAGTTTGTAAATGTGAAGGCCTAAAAAGAAAATAGGAGAGAAAACCTCAGAAGGTGTGAATTTCCCAAGCTACCCTTCTTTCACTGACTGGCAATAGTACCATACGTTCAGAAGAAACTGAGACTGAACATCTAAGTTAACTGAAAGACTCTGTTAACAGAACAATCTGTATTATTTCCAAACAAAAATCCCAAGCCAAAACTTGTAATTATAATCCAGTAAACGAAATCCATGACCTCTGAACAGATCATTTGGAAGAGCCTTTCAGAAAGCCTCAGAACTCTCACTAGCTGCAGAATGCCTTGTGCACACTCTGTGTTATCAGCACCACCTAGAGTGCATCACTAGAAACAACTCCAGGAGCAGGAAACTAGTCATCTTTACAAAACGGGATTGCATTTCAAGAGAGCATTTGCCAGACTCAGTCTCTTTCAAAGTCTTCCATGTCAAGTATACGTGGCTGACACAGTAGATGAGAGGCAGGGAAAGGCCAGATTTTTATTATTGCACCTAGAAGAGATGGAGAAAAGATACCACAGAACATTCTCCATTCGACTGAACCCTCTAAGGCAGTGTCTGTTGCTTCTGGCTGAATCAGTACAAATCTCCTCAATTAGAAAATAGTTAGTGGTGATGATGATGATGATGATGGCAGCAATAATGAAGTTGAATATGCCCAAAGCAGAACAGAATCCTGATCATTGACCAGAGAAACAGATTGCTCTCCAGACCAACAATGTGCTGTGTTTTTCAGTCAGCTACCTAGTTAAGAGTTTCAAGGCAGAAATGAGCAAGTTGAATAGATAATATGTTATAGATACTGCATGTTTATGATGTAATTGCTCTTACCTTTATTTCTATAAATAGTCTGTTTACAGCCTGCTTGTGTCAGACACCTACTTATTTAAAATCTGTTCCTATATGTAGTCCTAATAGCAACAGAGAATATTAGGAAACTTATGCTATGGGATACACATTTGATTTTCCATTGCTTTCCATCTAGGAAAAATGATGTAAAGCTTTCATCTTCATTTATTTACACTAATTTTCTTCTGGTGTAACTGAATAGGACCAAGATTACCTCTACACTCTCCCAATCTGATTCTGTAAAAATTGAATAAAAAATGGAGTTGTACTAGTCTATGCTTTGGAACAACTCAGTAATGTATTTGGCCCTTAAACTGGAGATGATGTTCATCTCTATGATTTGTGGCTGTATCGGTTAATTTGTTGATTCTGTTAGTCTTTAGAAATGCCCAAACAATCTGTACTTGCCTACAGTTCTGATAAACAGACACCTGGCACTGCTATGACACTTCTGAAGCTGCTTATTTTCATTTTTTAAACAAACCAGTTGTTACTATGGCTGCATAAATATTTCAAACAATAAACAAAGTAGGAATATAGGCTTAACAAAACAGAGCATTTTCTTGCATTGTAAATGTATATGCAAAAATTAAGCTGATTATTCATTTCTGGCAAAGCAGTACAAGGAGTCTGAAAACAGGGCTTCCTGCCCCACGAACTGAGAAGGATATACTGAAAAAGCACAGCTTCAGATCTGTATTGCAATATGTGGTCTTAATTTAAGTCTGAGAAGACACTCGCTGTTGAATGAGACAAGCACACCAAAGGCCCTATCTTTTCTCAGAAGATAGCTCTCTCCTGCTGTAATGACACATAACTTGTTAGTACCACAAGTAATCTTTATTCCTCTCACTCCTGTCTTCCCCACCCAGTACTAGTTGCCTTCCTGTTACATCTGGGGTACACCTGCTACGGGAAAGTTTCTTTTCAATAGGACAGGATGAGTTAAATGCTTTGCCTCTGGCCCACTTCCTAATTTATCTTCTGACTTAAAATGTGTAACTTTTCTCAAAATAAAAAAACATAACTCATATACTTTATAAGGTGAATAAATATATTTCAATTATAGTACTGCATATTAGTGAGATTTATTTTATTGAAATTCTTAATCTGAAGAGACCAAAAAGAAAGTATTTTGTATCTTTTAGTCCTGACAGTAATTCTATTCTTACCTACTATCACAATATTACAGTTGAGTACATTTTCTTAATATACTGCTGACTCTACATCCCAAGTAATATTTCTACCATATTGCATAAACCACTTTTATATTACCATTGCACTAGATAAAAACTAAGATTCAGTTACTAGACCATTGGGGAGAATCTGACCTGTGTCCTTTCTTATACAAAAAGGCGTGGTGCTTTCAACTAAAACTGATAACTGCTAATAAAATAATAGATAAATGGAAAGGACTATGACATTCATCAAGGAATGGCTGCACAGAAGTATTCCAAAGATATTACAAACTGCAGTAAAGTACCCATTAAAGTGACAAGAAAATGAATGTACTTTCCATAATATGAAAATACAGAAAACATTCTGCATATTAATTAATAACTCACAACAAACGATGTCTTAACCACATAAAGCCAAAAGGGGTAATTTCAAAATAAACAATACATATCTTTAAAGCTATGACCACTGAGGAAGATAAAAATAACTTATGCAAATTCTTCAGAGACATATAAAACATATTTTGCTTCAGGCCACATACACTGATTCACAAACTGAATTTTTTTTTCCTTGAGCAGTTATTCCCAATTTTATTATTTCATGACATTCTGCACATCTCTTTGAAGTGTGTGAAGCTGGAAGCTGTCTGAATAAGGACAGAGATCTATCCACACTGTGGGTTTGCTCTTGAATGGATCATTTTAATTCTATGACATCATAACAGTGTATTTTAATGTCCCTATATATATCCTTGAGTATAGCATCTGCAGATGATGTGACAGAAGAAAAGGCACCATTTGATTTGAAGGATGAACACAGAGGTTGAACGGGATTTTTAAATTTGCTTTAAGCATAGGCTGTTATGCTGCTTCTGAATTAAAGCAATTGCCCTGATAAGAAGCAAATCAGCTGGACAGAGCATTTCTAACACCTCAAGATGGGCAGTGGAGCCAGTTCTGAGAGCAAGGAGTTGGCCAAGAGATCCAGAGAACTGGAAAAGAAACTGCAGGCAGACGCAGAGAGGGAAGCCAAGACAGTCAAACTCCTACTGTTGGGTAAATAGAATAAGTATTGCTCATAATGTTTTTCCATTGAGGGGTTATTCTGCTCTGGAATAACATTTCACTACAGTGAATTTCTTATGTATCACTGCTTTACTTGAAGAATTCAATTGTGTAATGCAGACACGAAATGTTTTCTGGCTGTGGATGCTCATGAAGCAAGCAATTAAGTCACAAGGAACAGGCTGGAAATGGCCATGTCACTGCATGTATTCAAGTTTTAATATTATAAATCCATGACTTTGAAAAGATTTGAGAAATGAGAACCTACTCTTAGAATAACTATTATGATGTTTACACCGAGCATAGCACAGGCTTATTGCTTTTCTTTTTCATGGCTCTATAGGCATTCATTTGCAGGAGGATTAAGTGAGATAACTGCTTACACAGAAAATCCACAGGTGTCATAGGCTATTGATATTGTTTATTTTCCAAGGTGCTGTACTTCATTTTTTACAGAAGCAGAAATGATTTAGAAGGGCTTTTTTTGGTGTATAAAAATTATGCTGTGGAGAGTGGAATGGAAGTTAACGAAATGAGATGAATATTCTCACAAACTACTAGGATCAATGTATTAACAGCCAGTGGATGTAACAGAAGAAGTAAAACGATACTTTTTCTTGATATAGCTTTATTCTTCTCTCCTTTTTTCATGGTGCAGTGTGGCCTACAAGAAATATCCAACAGCACAATAACACTACCACTCTCTTAATATTTTTCTTCTAACAGTATGCTGCCTGTTATGAGAGTTTATATTGGTTTCTCCAAATGAATTTTTTCCTTCATTGTAAACACAATGCTTATCCCTTAGACAAAGTAAATTGGCTTAACTCTGATTTGTATCTTATGCAAAAAAGTCTATTTATAACTATTGAGAATCTAACTGTTACTAATAACAAGGAAATAAGAGAAAAACACAACCATGCATATTTCTCAGGTAATAATAGGAGAGCAGCAGCCTGCTACATTTCATGTACCATCAGTATTCAGATTGTGGTTTATAAAACTTTTCAGCTCAGTGGAGAATACAAAGATTTTCTCTGCCACATTAATGCAAAACATTGCCCCTACTAAGGCAAGCTTCAGCTGGCCAAAAAAAGAATAATATTTTCGGTAATACTTCCATAAAGTTTCAATGTTTTCTATATATTCTTACTAAAAGGAATTGACATATTGAGCTAGAACTAGGTTTCATCCTTTCTCTGACTTTATCCAACACTGAGCCATGAGGAAGATGTAAGAAATCCCTTAAAGAGAAATTTCTAAGATAAAAAGGAATTTAGAAGATAAGCAATTTGATGATACATTTTGATCTTCAAGCGTTAATGCCTTGGCAGTATTACTGCAGGCTGTCTTACACCAGGATACAAACTGAATTATCTCTCCCAGAATATAGGTATATATTTAATATTAACAACTTTAGATTGAAGTGCTTCCTCATGTATATAATCAGTCTTCTTCTGACACTGTTAATATCAGTCTCAGGACACCTTTAGTAAAATACATTGAGATTAATTGCAAGTTATATGAAAAAACTTCTATTTCGTTCATTTCAAATCTGAATATATTTCAGTTTTATCAACTATACAAGCACTCTTTTCATGAGACAAGGTGATCACCAGACTCCAAAACATTTTCACTGAAGTCTTCTTTACAGAATATATTTCTGCAATATCTTCCTTTATTCATGTCATAGTAAAGATTCAAATTTGTCAGTGGGTAGCTTTTTGGAAGGATTTTTCTCCCAGCGAACTGTTACAACAGATCACAAAAACTTGATGAAAAACATGTTGGAGAGAGGAAAAAGAAAGAGCAAGAGGAGAACAAAATGAGTCTGTTTTGAGCCTCTTGCACAGTTAGAGTGAAAGTATCTCTTGAACACCTGGAATCACAGCTGCTGAAGCAATGTGTTTAGGGGCCATCCCTTCCATAGTCAAAGAGAGGAGATGATTAAATCTGCTATGTTAAGGTCTGTACCTGTTATCTTTCCATACCTCTTAGGTGATCATAGAAATTATTCAAGTTTTACATTTCATAAATTGAGGGCAGCTCTGTTTAAGCCAACAAATCTAACCCTTTCCTAGGTTTCTCTTCGTTCAGACCATATGTTGCCTCTAAATTACAGACCAGATGTCACTGTTTCTTTTGCAGTAGACAGACTCGTAGAAAATACTGAGTAAAAGATGGATATGTATAGCATAAATTTTTCAGAGTTATCATTATGATCTTGCCCCTGAAATGCAATAAAAAAAGAACTCCTAAGGGGATTATTTAGTATCTAGTCTGGTCTCTCTCTGTCATCCAACAGGCCCCTTTACAAAACAGAAATGATATCCAGAGAACAAAGATACATATTTGTTTATGTTGCGTTCCATGATCAGGGCAAACACATTATCTGTGCTGAGGTGATCATTTACAGTTTATACGATATGCACATAAAACCTGTATATATCAACTGGGGGAGGGGGAAAATTATGCCACTTTCTGACATTCCTCGCAAGTTGTCCAGGAGCCAGGAGTGCTAAGTCCTCTGTGCGACATGGTTCTTTGTTGTCAAGGTTATCCCATCCCCCTACCATGTCTGCCAATTTATCCTTTACATATTTATATGTCCAAAAAGTCAGATTGTTTTATGGGTCTGGAACAAACTCCAAGGTGAAAGTTTTATTTCTTTTGTATCGGGGCCACATGTTGTCTAGCACACCAGACAGTTTATATACTTCGTAGGAGGTCAATTTGATATTTATTTATGTGCAAAGTACAGCACGTATGCCAAACATGGCCAAAGCAGCTGATGCTCACTGTGACACTTCACAGAAATATGAATTTGGCTTCAGTTTAAATAATCATTAAATAAGAAAAATCAGAGGTAAATTTGAAAAAGCTAGAAGATCTCTAATACGTGAAATATGGACTATGGCATATTATCATTGGTGCCTATCAGGCTGAGCTATAAATCTTCACAGTGACAGAGAGTTTTCCAAAAGCCAGTTAAACTTTCTAAGCTTCAGGACAGGACTAAGTTTATCTGAAGTTCTCATCTTTTATTCAGAAAACCTGGGCTGAATTATAATTGCCCTTTTCACTGCCTTCAGCTCCCCGTGCAGTCATGGGATGGCTATCATGATACACTCTTGCTGCTGTTTCTGTGAGTAGAAAGCTACTGCAGCAGGTGGAAATGCAGCCCTGCCCCTGCTCCCCTGCCTGGGACTCTGGCCAGAGGAGCAGGCTGCACAGGAGGGAGAAGGAAGAAAGGAAGCAGGTGCAAAGTAAATTGTTCCTGGCGCATTTCCTGGGGTGCAAATGCTGCTACCACTTACATGATACTCCAGAGCAAAGCCAAAGTCTGAGAGTCATCTGTTGCTTAGATAAAGGCAATATTGGATCATAAATTAAAGATGAGCAGAGGTAGAAAAGTACACCCAAAATATATAAATTATGCCTCCCACTCTATTTTAACTTTGCCTTTCAGATCTGAGAGAGATGTTCATTTCTGTGTTATGTTTCCTGGCATCTTCCCATGAAGTGAAAGCATTAATTTTCAGCCCAGCCTGCTCTCTACCCTAACGAAAGTGTAGCAAACATCACCTTGCTGATAGGGCTTTACCAAGTTCTTCAGAAAGGCATTGAAAGGACAAAAAAATGATCTAGAGCACATTTGCATTTTTTCCAAACTGTGGCAGATGGCAGCAGCAGCCCATTTTGCATAGCCTTGTTTTGCTCTCGCACTTTCTGCTGTTCACTTCATAGAGTTCAGAAAGTGTTTTGCGTATGGTTTGCTGTCTGTTGTGATTCATTTGAGGAAATCAATTCCTGGCATTTAAATGTTACTAGCTTTACAAAATCTGTAATCGATTTGTTCCATTCACTGAGAAGCCCTCAGTTAAAGTAGCTATGTCCCATATTTCCCTTTTTGTCAAAAGTATTTGACACTGTCCAGTGAGGTAAATAATAATCTGTAGAGGGAAAAGTAGTGATGAATTCTGTCCTGTGGATTAGGAGTCAAAGTTAAATCCTCTCTTCAGGTCTTGTTTGGCAGTTCTTGACAATCCTTATCACTCTTGGTGACAGAAGATGATAGTCACTTGCACTGATGAAATAAGAAGGGCAAATAAAACTTACACAATCTAACTAAACCTATGCCCTAGTTCTGCAACTGGCTTTGCAAGCAAATGCCTATACCTCCCTGACAGCTACCAGGATTTCCTGCAGAATCATTCCCAGGCTGGCTCTGTTGCTAGACCAAATGCAGGTCTCGATGCTCTGTTTTTCTGCTTGTTCAAAGAGGCTGGTTGAAGAGCATGGAACTAGCTGGTTTGGCTTACAAAATGTCATGATTCATTTTAAATGAGCAGCTACAAATCATGTAATGAACAGGACACTGTCATAAGCTGTAGTTTGACCATGTCTTTCTGCCCCTCTGCCAAGGATGAAATCAAAAATATTACCCATAGTTTATTACCTTGGTAATTAAAAAGTCTGTATTTTCCTCCTAACTAACTGCATGTTCCTTTCTTTGCAGATGTTCCTTTCCTTTCCCGAATAATACTTTTACCAAAATTTCATTCTTGAAAGGTCTGAATGGACACTAGTGAGAGTTTAGTTAGTATAATGTGGATCTAAAACATCTGTATGTTTCTTCATAGATACAGAATTCTGTGTTCCAGAATGTTGTGCTTAATACTTGATACTTATTCATGTATCAATCACATCTTCTCATCATTCCCCTTCTGCAGGTGCTGGAGAGTCAGGAAAGAGCACTATTGTAAAACAAATGAAGTAAGTATATGAATATTCATACAGGTTGTTGAATTTGGTGTTTGTAGTATAAGCTAATGTCTTATTACAATATTTATGCTTATTTAAAATCAAGTTCTTATTCAGCCACATAAAGAAAAACACAAAGTGACTAAAACACACAGCTTTACTGGTAATCAAACCTGTCCAATGAAATCATGCACTGGTCCAACTCCTCACTGGAAATGAGGGCAGTTTCTTCACTGGATCCGGTAGAAGTTGCAGCACAGTAGTGAGAACATGAATGTATAGACAAGCAGCTGTGGCACAGCCACCAAGCCTAGTATGCCATCTCCTGCGGTAGCTAATTAGGGATGTTTGCACATCATCAGGCTGGACAAGGAAACACACAGTAGTACTTGTGCTGGATATTCTGACAGTATCTGATGATCTGTGACTCAGGCACAATCCTGAACCAGACACGGCATCGTTGTGTTTAATAGCCCTCAGTTAACTCATGCCTACATTTCTCTTGAATATTTTTTGAACAAATGTAATAAAATCCATAATATTCTACAGCAAGTAGTTCTACAGCTTAATTACAGTTCACTTTTCAATTCAATCGTTCAATTTTAATTTGGTCTAAATTAACTTCATGTGATTTCACTGGATTGCAAGAGAAAATATTGAAGTGTTCACCTTATATAATAGTGCAAAGTCTTTATTTTTTTCTCAAACTGGCTTCTGTAAATCATTCTTGGTCTCCACTGTCTCATTCCTGTTCCTGCCAGTGGTCAGAAAGATTGTTCTAACATCTCCCACAGGTCAGGTGAGAGTATTTTTAGCTGCCAGCCTACACAGCAAGCAGCTGCTCTCCACTGTCTAGCATGGGTAGGGACAGTCAGGAGAACTGCTTTTAGCATGGGAAGTATCACCAACAATAGTTTTCATATACTCATCAATCTGGAGAAAATCAGACTATTCAAGCTCAAATGCAGGAATCCTGGTTCAAATTCAGGATGAATATTTGGTTAGGAAGATCATAAATCTTCTGCAAGAATACCTGCAGATATTTGTTCAAAGTGCACATGGTGCCACAGATTGAAGTCAACAGCTTTATTTCCCCTGGCTTCAGAGGCAGGTCAAATATGTGTATGTGTGTCCCCATTTACAATTTACTATCACATATTCTCACATATAGTAAAATAAGCTACAACTTCATTAACTCATGTTATTCTTTTAAGGGTAGCCAAAATACTAATCAGGTATCTGGTTTAAATAAATAATCCATCTGAGTTCCAGAGATCACACACAGGCAGCAAAATCTTCCTTTACTGTGTAAACTTGCTAAAACATTGCTGTTGTATCTAGTATTATTTTCATAGACATTATCCAGGTTTGTTTCCTAGACCTGTTCAAACATAGAAAAAAATTATGTAGGTATTGTAACACTTTAGGCATTTAGACTCCACTTTGTAAGCACAAATCTCTTCCAGTGTAAAAATCAGAGTGTTTCATGAAATCAGCAATATGATCAATGTAAGTTCTTCTATTTCATATCTTTACCAGTGCATTTTAAAGAGTGAAGTAAAAAATGGTATGTCATAAGAGCAATTTTCTACTATTTAAGCAGCTCATTCATCAAATACCTTGCTAAGTTTTTTGTTCCAGTTAAATGGTGGACAACATTATTTCTATTTTGAACTCCAATCAGGACACCCTCCTGATTCAGCAAACCACTGAAATGTGTTGTACAAAAAGCTTCCCCAAGTAGAAGAAGATTAAAGATGTTCCTCTGAATTGGGCACTCTCAGAAGGCTGATAACCCTTAAAAGCAGAAAACTGCAAAGCTGAGTGCTATCTATTTAGCCCTGGCCATTTTATGAGTTGTCAAACTGATCACAAACAGGAAATATTTTCCAAGAAAGCTGTTCATGAAAATTATCATTTTTCATTAAAAATGTCATATTTCAGTAAAAACCAAGTTTTTGCTGTGCACAATATCTTCTGCCTTTTCTTCCTTCAATAGAAACATAATTTAGATATTATGACTCGTAACTTCACACCTCATGCCTTCAGCATTCTGCATTTATTTTTTAAAGCTGTTTATTTTTTAAAGAATTATCAGGCAACAAAATTTTCCATTTGCTAAAACATTCCTTCTGGCCTTACAAGATGTAGGCCTGTTCTACAATACTTGCTTAAAAATGAAAGATGTTTAATGAAAGCAGTAAAATTCACTCCTGCTTTAACAGGCTGGCTACCATACCTTCTGCCAGAGGACATAAATACATTATTGAAAAAAAATGCATACAAAAAAACCCTAACAGTGAAACAAACAAACAAAATCCATGAAAAGCTTCAAGCAAAACCAAGTTCTCTTTCTGTAATTACAAAATCTACTTATATTTCAGAATCTTATATTTTCTCCCTTCCTTTGTTCTTCAAAGGAAAAGCACAAAAATATAATATAACCATTTGTGGACTGTGTTAGGGCCTCTCATTCCAGATTTTTGCAGCCACAGGCAAAACACTCAGCCAGAAATCCTGTTGTGGTCACCACTGTGAGACACACACAAAGTAGCTAAAGCAAGTTCATGTACTTCATGACATTTGAGTTTCTATATGTTTCACTGCATTATTTATAGAAAAGTTGCTGCTTTCACAGGTAGCAAGGGTAAGAGTAAGGAGAATATGCTTAAGTACCAGTGGAAGGTTCAGTGCTGATGTAACGGAAATTACTTCTTGTTACAGGTGATCTGATCCAGTAAAGGAGCCCAACTACACCAGTAGGGAGCTCTGGGCTCCACGGTGCTTCACAGACAGGACACTGCTTAGGCCAGCCCCAAGCAGCAATCCAGATTATCCAGTGCTCTATCATGGAGCTACATTAGACTCTACCAAGTGAATGAGCCTCCTTTCTGAACAATTCCTATTCAAATCACTGTATTGACACAGGGGTGCTTGAATATTTCAGAGGATGGCAAAAAACTGTGCACTACTGTACCAGGCTGCGTTATACAGCTCCCCATTATCTTTCTCCAAAGTCATAATGAAAAGGGCATTCAGAGAACCATAGCTTCAAAACAGATTTTATAGAGTTGCCTGGTTTAGAAGTGACTGGGAAAGCATTTAAAGAAAATACTCATTCTGGACTAGCCTGCCAGATCCTTTCACATCACCCCTTTCTGCTTGTATAGCCCTGTCTAGACTCTATTTCAGGTAAGGGATCAGGGGGGACAATTGAACCATAAACCCCATAAAAGATATATTTAATAACCTGGCATTCACCTCTGAACAACTGAGGTGAGGAAGAATAGAGCCGGTTCAAGCAGCAGCCAGAGCAGTATGGTGTCTGTTCATTGAGAATTGGCTACATCAAAACAGGTGAAGTTCTTATTCTTTCTCACAACTCATAGAAAAATATATCTCTGAGTCATGATACAATCTGCACACTGATCTTGGGGAATTTCAACCACATGCCAGTCTCCAGTCAAGGAGGATTATTATTAGCATTCCTTGTCCTCTGGAATACAAGCCAAATCTTCTGGAGTGATCTGTATGTCCCCAATAACTAGAAACTGTATCTGATGTACAAAGAAATATTAAATATTCTTGTTTGTTTGAGGAATCCCATAAAGGTTTGTTTTCTGTTTTTACACCAGGATCATCCATAAGCATGGTTTCACCTACCAGGAACGCATGGAGTTCAGACCTGTCATTTACAGTAATGCAGTGCAGTCTATGCTGTCTATTGTGAAAGCAATGACTAAGCTAGGAATCAGTTATGAAAACCCAGCTAGAATTGTGAGTATAACATCCTTTTTTCTTGCAATAGGCATTAGAATGTATTTTTTGGTAATATAATAGCAGAGACCAGTAGAACAAAGAGGGTTCACTATTTGCTTTATGACAGTAGAAAATAAGTACTGCTTGAGTTATGTGACAGGTTGCCATTTTCTTCTTTATTTTGTTTTCTCAAGACTGATAGCTAGGCTCCAACCTTTGCATAAACTGATATTTTGTTTGTTACAAAAGAAATTTTCAACTTGCAAAGACATAAGAAAAAAAAGAATCTTTCTTTAGCTGCTTAGTCACTTACTGCTATCAGGAAATGTAATAAATTTTCCCCTCTTATGAACAAACCATGGAGCTCAGCCATGTAAGGAAGGGTCATCTGGATGTTGGGAATATTTTAGTTTGGCATTGGTCCTGGAGCAGAGATGTCCCCATTGTATGGATGCAGCACTAGTCCATTGGCACTGCAGGGAAGTGGAGTCTGATCTTCCTGACACCATTAGCAATCCTATGAACAAGTGCATAGAGGAAAAGCACAGTAAGAAGATCTGCTGTCTTCTAGTATCATATTGAATTGTCAGGAACAGAAGTAAAATTAAAAATACATACTTTTCTTCTCAGTTTAATGATTTAGTCTATTCCCTGTAATTTAGACATTGCTGAGAATTTCTCAGAGGCTTATTAGAATATCAGCTGTTGCAAGTCCTGGTAAATTCTGCCTACTCCCTAGAGGTTTATCTTAGAGTGAATTACATCTGCTTATCTGAAAGAGCTTTTCTTGTTCCAGAAGTCTACATTTCATTACGATGATGAAAGTTCCCTTGACCTAAAAAATGATAAACAAAGGTTTCAGAGGTTACTAGTGCTCATACAGTCATTTGACAAAATAGAAGCCAAATGTCTTCTTTCTATATACTTGTAAGGCTCCCTGAATGCAAGTCGTTCTAACAAATGTAAGAGTGCCCAAAAGCAACATATAGAAAATAGGCCCATGTGGATGTGCTGCAGCTTGCCCCCATTGCCTCAACTGTCATAGACGTGTACTGCACAAAGACTCATCTACCAGTCTACATGGCCTGAGAAAGCTGAACCTTGCAGTACCTAGCCACAGGTCTTGGTTCAGCCTCCAATATCCTCTACACAGTCCAGACTGTTTGCCATCTGTAACTGATGTATGTTCTGCCTGTGCCCTGGTACTTCAGCCTCTTTTCTCAGCCCTGCAAAACCTACTGAGAGGTTTGCACATGTTTACTCATCTATCATCGGTACCAGTTTCATAGACATTATTTTCAAGGGATTTCTCAACCTAGGGAAC
Source organism: Bucco capensis (assembly GCA_013396975.1). Lineage (NCBI taxonomy): Eukaryota > Metazoa > Chordata > Aves > Piciformes > Bucconidae > Bucco > Bucco capensis. The sequence goes on from VWZO01004852.1 coordinate 290,976, forward strand.
TGTGAATTGAAAATCTTTTTTTCCATTTGCTGGAACACTCCTGGCCACACAAGAGGTTTGGCCATACAAGATGTTTTTTCTACTAGTCTCTGATGTTTTTAAATAGCCCAGTTCATTTCATAGCTTTATAGATAACTGAATGCAAAACATACAGCTCTAATAAGTTTGTCATTTATAGTACAGTAAGCCCACTTGTGCTGTCTTCCTCTAGGAATACAGTTGAACATACCTGTATAAAACATTTGCAGTGCCTGCCTTTTTTTTCCCCTAGAACCAGATAAGAGCAACCTGGATGTGAGTTTTAAAGAAAATAGATGTTTTAGTCACATTTATTGGAATTGCCACTAAGCACTACCGTTTCTCCAAGAAAAACAAACAACCAAACAAACAAAACCCCTTGGCTTACATATTCTGTAAAATCATAAGCCATTTATAAGCTTGAGCTCTTTTGATATAAGCTTTGATTTCAGCTGGACGTTGTTCTTGCTGTGTTCTGGTCCAGATTTAGCTGCTTAAAGTCATTGAGCTCAAAGAATGGGCTTATCTTGAGCTTTAAAGTAATGGGTTCCAGGACTGCCTGCAAATATCTCCTAGTGGTCCTTAAAGTGCCTCAGCATGTAATTTTGAACATCTGTTCTAGGGAGTGAAGTATTTTTTTTCTTCTTAAAGTGCCATTGCAATCTCTTTTTATATGAAAGTAAGCTGAAGTCTGTCTAAATGCCAGAGAGATACAAAACATATATCAATCAGGGTTATGATAAATTCAATCTTCCTTTTTTGCGTAAGCATCAAAATCCACAGTTATCACCTTTTGCATAATAATCAACAACTGTTTACAGTACACTGGAAGCTCAAGGCTTCTTATTGTAGGCTATTCAGGCAACAAATCCCATATTGCAGAGAGACAGCTATAATCATTAATTGATATGTGGTATCTTCAAGCAGAGAACGTTCCAGCTCTTATCTTGAAGCTCCACAAGCATGCACCCAGGATAGCAGCCCTGGAGACAAATGAGGGGCACACACGAGGAAGCATGACTCAGCTCTGCTGATCCTGGCACTGAGCAGAGGGATGGGAGTGGAAATGGAGCCAGTGTTGTACAATGCACTAGTGCAACTCTATAGCTTTCCTACTTCCTCTTTCAAATGAAAGCCATCCTCTAGTGATTATTTCCTCCCTTTTATTTTCTTTTTCTCCACACTAACTCAGTTTCTCCAATATTTTACAAAACCTTTAGTGTTTCCTTTTTGATCAGTCTCTGACTTCTACAAACTTTCCATAAACTACAATTTCTATCGAAACATAAAGTACTTTCCTAAAATAAATTTGTTGCAGATTATTGGGAAGATATTTTCTAATTTTTAATAAAACATGCTCCCTGTCAAAGCAATTTCTGTCAGAATTCATTGCCACTATTGCAACTATTGACTGAAAGTCACTTCAGTTGTCTACTTATGCAGCTAGGTAGGAATTATAGTTTATAATTATCCACTGCTGTGACAGTGTATCAAATGACCCTATTTTAATCATGCTCTTTATTTACAATACATTGCTGAGCTGTTAACCACTGATAATAAATAGTTTTGGTGTGCTAGATTACTTGAAGTCTTTTTGGATTGACTGCAAAAGGAAGAAATTAGAGAACAATACATACAAAATATTTGGGATTTTATTCAGTTACAGGTTTCTTCCTTCCTAAATTAAAAAATCACATGGGAAATGAAGTCACTATTTACATTCACTTTACCATATTTCTCACTGTGGCCTAAAGTTGGAAATATTTTACCTGTCTATTTCTGCTTTGATGTAGTTTTAACATGTTTAAGATTTAAATATCTTTTTTAATAGAGGTTTTGATATCCCACTACTCTGTCTTACAATAAAAGCCTTCCTTTCAAGTTGGACCTTTCATGAACACCTATGGTAAGGTGAAACTGAGCCCTTGTATGAACAAAACAAAACAATAAAAAGAAGAAAATTCTGTGTATCACAACTTAAATCTAACCTTGGCACTAACTAAAGGGAAGTGAGCTTGTACAAGGATGCTTACATATACAACCTAGTACAGCTACCTGGAAAAATCAGTGAAAATGAGAAATTTTGCCCCTGAAATTCATTGTAAACCAATCATTTTTTTCAAAGAGGTGGAAGGGCACAGTGAGCTTGCATAGTACTCATGAAATTTCTCTTTAGGAAGATGAAAGGAGGCTCTATGCCATGGTAACAACTCTGGAAGATGGTGACATGTCTTCTGAATTGGTTGAACTCATCAAACAACTGTGGAGTGACAGTGGGACCCAAGCCTGCTTTGCAAGAGCAGCGGAGTACCAGCTCAGTGACTCGGCAGCCTAGTAGGTGACACCAGCTGCAGCTGCTGAACAGCTGGCTCTTGCCTTAACAGGCAGCACAGGAAGGCTTGTGACAAGAACTCTTCCTCAAGGGCAGGATAGCCTACAATTATTGCTCATTAACATGAAAAAGAATGAGGTTTTTTCGCTAATGTTTATAATGCATTAGAAATGTTTAACTGTGGGTAATAAGTGAGAACAAGGAACAACTTGTTTCTGTTTGTTTAAACTTATTAAAAAAAAAAGAAAAAAATCTATTCTCTCCCTAGAACTCTAAGATTGACAGAATAAGGGAAAAGGTGAATTGAAACAGCTTAGACTTTACCTAGAGCTGTACTTCGAGCATATACAGTTCAAGCTGCTAAACGTGAGAATGGAGTTTTAGTTTAGTTTCCTCTAAGCTAATCTTGGCTTCACGGATGGATGTTCCCTAAGTCATTACTATCTAGGCCTGGGGCAGAGGTTTGCTCCTGCAGATGATGTTCCTTCCAAAATCTGCAGATGGATGTTCCTCTGCTCCTGCAGCTCCTCCTACAGGCTGAGGGCACCTTCAGGTTGAAATCTTACAAGGTGTTTTGTGTCCCTTCTCAGCAGGGAAAGACATGATCTGAGACTGGGCCAGGAACCAGGCAAACTGAAAGCAGTAATAGCTCAGTAATTATAGATAGCAAAAGTGATATGACAATATTAAAAATCCTCTGTATCTATATCTTCAAAACAAGAAGATATTTCTGCAAGACACCTAAACAAAGCAAATACTGCATATTGATTTTGTGTCTGATTTGGCCATATTTCATGGCAGCCTTGTATTTCTATGGGAGTAGAAACACATCATGCCAAGAAAGCTGCATGGCCCTGGGAGAGACAGGAGAAGGGTTGCTGGTAACACAAGAACAACCTTCAAAGATCTAGTTTGGATTCTCATTTCATATAGATTTTGCCACCAACATTAACCCAGACAATCTACTTCTTCACAGGGCATTGTGACAATATCAGCTGAAGGGGTCCTCAGCTTTATTGAAGCTTCTGGGTTTGATTACAAAACTATTTATTTACTTATTTAATGACCATGTACTTTCCTCTTGTGAAATGATAGGTCTGCAGGGAAAACAGCCCCTAAATGTGATTTCCTCCAAAATATTACGCCCTCAATTCCACTTAGAAAAGAAGATATTGGTACACTGGGTCTGATAGGCTGTGATAACTTCCAGTCAATCTACTTCTGAGAAATGTTTAAGGTTCTTTCCGTATTCTGGTAATTCCTACTTGCTAAAGGAAATGGACAAAACCTCTTTCCTGACAAAGTGGCTTTTCAACATCCCTGAGGAAAATAAGTATTTTCCTGAACCGAATTTCTTAGGAAGATGTTTACTATATACAACTAAATTACACTGCTGTATACAAGAAAACAAAAAAGGCAGGCTCTGGATTGTGGATCTAGGTGGTATAAAAATCAATAGTATTGTATTTACATGTGTCATTTGCACAAAGTGTTTTAAAATGGCTCAATATGAAATGATTATGTAATGTTCATTTCACCTTTTGAATTCACTAATCACCATTTCTTTTTACTCTCCTTAGTTACCTCAACGATTTGGATAGGTTAGCAATGCCAGACTATGTGCCTAGTGAGCAAGATATTTTGCATTCCCGAGTGAAAACAACTGGGATTATAGAGACTCAGTTTTCTTTCAAGGATTTGAACTTCAGGTATGAAAGCCATATTTGACATTTTCTGTGGTTATATCTTTCTTAAATATTTTCTTTCAAATGTATTAATTTATTATGATATTGATAATCCCATTGTGATATCCTTGTATCCACTTGTATTTAGTATTTTGAAACATCCAAAAATGCAAGATATTTTAGTACCAGTACTCCAACTGTAAGAATGTACTATTATTAAGAGATGTCAGAATATCAGGTTCTAAAAGGACATTTTTACATATATAAGTGTCTAAAAAGCATAATTTATATCCTGCAATTTGAATAATTGTTTGTGATACTTATGAAATTTGCCTCCCTAAATGTCCTTAACAGCATGCAAAACATTTGATGACTACTAATTTACATGCACTTTTTACCTTTCACTCTCTTCTGTTGAGAAGAGAAATAACTACTCTTAACACTGAAATGCATTTCAGTTGGCAAAAAAATAGTAATTTCTGTCCCCTGGGAAATTTCAGTATTACCACACAACCCTTCAGGCTCATTTAAGATGAAAAACACAATGTTGAGAAAAAAATCTTGAAAATAATGTCTCTGAGAAACTAAACTGCAAACAATTGACACTTTCAGATACTCAAGATTCTTGTATGCTTTGTGAACCAATTAAAAACATCTAATTCCACATGGAAATGTATTTGAATGAATTATGATCTTTACAGTGTTCTACAATGCTTTTCTCTACTAAATAAATTCTATTTAATACTTACTGTAAAGGCTCAGGTGCATATTGAGGAGTGTAGTCTAGACAAGAAGCTGTCTGCAGAGACAGATGTATAAAGCACCAGCTTTATAACTTTTACATTTTTCATCGGACTTTTCTTCTCCTGATTTCAATTAAACATCTCTCAGTCAATCTATGCTACTACATAGATGTTTTGATACATATACAAAACAAGATTCTGGAGTAGATATCTAATAAAGAAATTATTATAACCTGTTAATACATTGATCACTCATGAAAATTCAGCACTTACCCAAAATGCTACAGTACAATGACATAGATACTACCTTTTTCTCTGATTAACATATATCCACAGAGCTTTGTATATTGAAAACCTGAGCACCTTCAGTTAGGATCATAGTTTATGTAAGAAATAAAACCAAGATGGAGAAACAAATCATCAGAGTGCAAATCCTCTTTGACATGAATGCTACGAGTCCTGATATCAGAATATCTGAATTGGTGTCTGTGTCCAACTGAAACACAGCACAACTGAGAATTGTTACCTCTTGTTCGTAAACAAGAAAAAGCTTCTAATGCCACCACAAATACAAAACCCACTGTGTTTAGCCACTCTGCTATGCATCACAGTGATATTATGTGAGTAAATTCATTGGTGATCTCAGACACTTTGAGTAACACAAGATAAAATGACTACAAAATAATCTGAGGGATTCGAGTTGCTCTAGGGATGCAGAGCAGCTATGAAGCCATCTTAACCAGCCAGTTACTGCTACTTTGCATTGCCAGAGCAATGTAGAACAGCTGGGAGATCCTGAGGACTCTGCACTTTGTCTGATAAGTACCATAGAAACATCTATAAAGAAAGGAATCAGTGAGTTTTGGTTAATGTACTTAAGTGAGACTTGGGGTCACAATCCATACGTGGATAAAAATAAAACATTAACAGATGCCTCAGTCACTAAACACTTGTCCCTCTTCTGAACTGAGTAAGGCAGAAAACATTTGGATCTGTGCAGTAGAAGTCTAAATCCTATTCAGCACTCAGTTTTTCATGTTACATACACAACTAAATGTGATATACCAGTAGTATACCAGTACTGCTCCAACAAACTGAATTACTGTTGCGCAGAAAACATCTCTTGTTATTTGCTATCTTCTTAGTGATTACTTTGCTGGTTTGGTGTACTTCAGCTTTTATGTGCTCTTCAATTTATTTCACTATTGTTGACTTTGATTTCCAGAGCTCAGAATATATTTAAATATCTTCAAAAGAAGATCTGACCTTCACAAGTCCTCTGCTGCTATTGTTTCCATTGATGTGCTAGGAAAAATTTGACTGAAATCAGGCAAGCTTTATTTTAGTTTCAGGTCTAATTTTCAGGCCAAATGTCATTATTTTGTCAATGTTTCATATACAAGCTCTGTCCTGAATAAATCCTTGCCTGGAGGCCCTAGTCCTGCAGTGGGCTCTTAGGCAGAGGCTCACTTCCTCAGCATGGAATGCCACCTGAAAATACTGAATGTATTTCCTACAGGCAGATGTTTAAGCCTTTATGTTTCCTTTTATGCACACTACAAATTCATAAATAATACATAGTACTCCTTGACCTGTTGGCATAGAAACAGACCAATACTTGGAGAAGCAGGATATTTGATTGTCATTCATCTCCAGTTGCACTCTGCACATTAATAGCATGACTATGTCCTTAGTGCTTTACATTGTACGTATGTTATTTTTTCTGCAAAGGATGTTTGATGTGGGTGGACAGCGATCAGAGAGGAAAAAGTGGATTCATTGCTTTGAGGGAGTTACTTGCATCATATTCTGTGCTGCACTCAGTGCCTATGACATGGTTCTGGTGGAAGATAAAGAAGTGGTGAGTCAGAAGAGACAAATAACCCTTTTTGCTGCTAAGTTTTAATGTACTCTCTGATGGCGCATCAGAACTATTCGTGTTCCCTGATAACCATTCAAAGGCTATTATGCTGCATTGGTTCTTGCCAGTAAAGAACATTACAGGAAAAATGACATATGGGGATGAGATTTGTCAGTCTCTCATATTTACCTTTTGCTTCTCAACAGAACAGAATGCATGAAAGCCTTCAGCTGTTCAACAGCATCTGCAACCACAAGTGTTTTGCAGCCACTTCTATTGTACTGTTTCTAAACAAAAAAGACCTCTTTCAAGACAAAATAACAAAAGTTCATCTGAATATCTGCTTTCCTGAGTACAATGGTAAGTTTAAGGTTTTCAGAAGAAAACACATTCAGATGATTAGTGTAAGCCATGCATTAAAGACTGAGACTTTGACTCAGGTCACATATATTTAAGTACTAAGCATCTTATCTAAGCATCTAAGGCTAGATGCTATCTCAAAAGAATAGTATGGGACATACATGGTCAGAATACATTCATCTCACCTACTCATGATGCTTATCCTAGGGTGGGGTCACCTCTTTCTGGAGATGCTTATTTGTCTCCATTGTCAGTAGAGGAGGCTAAGAGAACTAGAAGTTTCAGATTGCTGGAGCGTGGTGTGATGAACCCAGCCAATCTTTCAGTACAAGTCAGTGCCATATTACACTCCATAACTGAGCAGAAGTTTTTTGCCTCTATTTTGAAAGCCCATTCCATGAAGGAAGTCTGCATCTTTTTGTATGTCTACTGGAAATAAAAAAGAACAGCTGTTTCCAGCTGATGCAAGAAAATATACAAGTCCATGCCAGGAAGTGCCAGAGAAAAAACAAATCTGTTGGTGTCATAGGGTGACTAAAATTGGCCCTTGACAGATTTTGATCCCAGTTTTTGAAAGTTCCCCCGCCAAGTGCCTTTAGTGTTGTTTTCAGCAAACCATTACAGTTGGTATTTTGGTATTAACCTAATGTATTTGTGATAGAATATGTTCAGAATGAAGCATACTTAAAGCAGTGTTATTATTAGAAGATGAGTTCTGTGCACTTCCTGAAAACCAGCTCCTTCACTCCCTTTCTCAGGACTTACTAACATAGTAACCCAAAATTACTCAGTGCTTTGCTGGGATAATCAATCATTATGTGCTAGACTTGGTGGAGCTAGGCCACTTCACACTGCCTGAGGCTTCAGACAGGATGGGAGCCAGCACAGAGAGTCTGTGATACCAGTGTTCACATCTGCTCTTCTAAAGTTCTACCAAAAGGCAGAAAAGCCTCATGAAGAAATCATAATTGAATATATAAGCATCTGAATTTTCCCCTTTTTCATTTCTTCATCTCTTTATTTTTGTACTTTCCATCAGTTTTATCTGCTATCTACCTGACTCCCTTTGAAATTGTGCTCCTTCCTTTTTTTCTTCTGTTTCTCCCACTTTCTGCACTCTCTAAGGTTCACAACTGTTTCACACTGACTCACTCAGGAACATTTCACTTCAGAAATGAGGACTTCACACTAGGCATTGAAATTTAAATTTAGGTGGGTTGTTGAGATTCAAAATTTTCATACCTAATGCATGAAGTTTTTTAAAATATATACATATATTTGTTTCTTAGCAGTTGTGAGATTGTACCAGATGAAATGTTTCTTCTCTTTCTTTCACTACTCTCTTCACTAGGACCGAATACATTTGAAGATGCTGGAAATTACATTAAGAAACAATTCCTTGACTTGAATCTAAGGAAAGAAGATAAAGAGATATATTCTCACTTGACATGTGCCACGGACACCCAGAATGTCAAGTTTGTATTTGATGCAGTCACAGACATAATAATCAAAGAAAATCTGAAAGACTGTGGGCTTTTCTAGCCATTCATTCCCTTGCTCACAGCCTGACTTCATCTCAGCCCATTTACCTCTCTTGATCCTGTGTGCTAAGTGAAATAAAAAACTCTAGGGAAGAAACAACATCAATTAGGCCTTCATTAGTTGTCAGTTGAAGCCATGGGTACAGCCTGAGAGTTGCAGACCAACAATGGCTTTCTGTATGTCATAAGAAACTTGAAAAAAAGAAAAAGTTCCTATTCCACAGAGATGCCAGCTGCTGATAAACCCTACTGGATCCTTTGGCATCTCCTACCATAGAGATTCCTTTGGAATCTCTTCTTCTTAGTTAAGAACGCCCTGTGTAGCCCCATGCATTAGTAAATAAAGTATTGTTATTGCTAGTAACAAGCCACAGGCTTTGTGTTAACACAGGCCTGAGAGCTTGTCAGGTTTTGTCTGGACTACCCTCAACTAGCTTGGAGCTTTGTTTCTGCTTATTTGTCTCTATCAGCAATTGTCTGATGAGCAGGTGGCTTTTACCTTTTTTGTTTTAGTTTTGCTTAGCTTTATATCATTGGTGTAATGTCTGTTGTTAAAAGTTTTTTTATAAATAGGAATACAATTAATTGGCTGTGTAGAATGAACTATCTGTGACCCTGGACTAATGATGAAGGATAAAGAAGTAAAGTTATGTTGTGATACTTGTGGCTCTAAAGGTTTACATGTACAATAATACAAGAGGCCCTAGGGCTGTCAGTAACACACCAGTAAGGGCACTGCAAAGCTTGCAAGGAATTTTTCTACATTGGCCCTAGGAGCAAATGACTGATAGGAAAAGGTCATGCTCCTTCTTAACTCCTGAGTCAGCCACTCATTCTAATAAACTGTATTAAAGACTTTGCGGTCCATTCTTTTGTCCACTGGGAAATGTAAATCATATTAGTGTCAATGAAGGTTGCAAAAGGCTCAGAAAAGATAATATACCATCCTTACAATGTGTATCTGTAAGATACATTACTTGTTCTAAAACCATTTTCTATAATGTTGTAGAAAACCCGTCATAAATTCAGACCTTTTCTGTAACATTGTAAAAGCATGGGAATGGCATATAAATCACAGGACAGTGAGACTCTGATGATGAGGATTGTGAAAGATTCTTTGCCTTGGTACAGTCCATTAAAAACAAATCATAAATTCTAAAAAAGCACATAGAAGGAACATCTGAGACCTAAGATCCAAGGGCACTTACTTGCTGAACACACATTTATCAAAACCACTCTGTTTACCCATGGGTGCAAATCCTGTACACATAGGACCAAAAAGCTGTAAAATGAAATTTATATGGGATCTTACTCCAAAGATACAAAACTACAATTTTGCTAACTAGCAGCACTGTTGAGTAGCTGGATTTATGATAGAAGGGTATGGAGAGAAGGGTGAGTTGGTCTGATAATCTATTGATTTAAGAGGGGAAAGAGCATAGTAGCAGTGTGTATATATTTACAAGTGGTGTGTGTTGATTAAAGCTGTGCTAAAGAGCTGCAACTTAAGGGGATATCATGTTAATTCCTATTAAGAAGAGAGATTTGTAAAAAGGAAACCTTAATGTCTCTCTTCAGTGTTTTTTTTCCCTGTAAAGCAGGTAGTTAGTTGGTTTGTGAGCTACACTTGTGAGCTGTAATTACAAGTGGATCGCGTCATGCCACTGAGTTTTAATCAGAGCTTACCATGAACTAAAAGTTAGTAGATTATATTGCTTAAAATCAATAACATGATGTACCATAGGGAATACTTTTTCCTTGTCCTTAGTTTGATCTGATAACTTTTTTCTCCTGTATTGTGCTGTTATTGGAAAGCCAATACAAACCTTATTTAGGAGTCCTGCTTAAAATTGATGTTCACTATATATTGTATTAGCAATAGAACAGCAATTAGGAGTTAGTTTATATGTTGGCTCTTTGAGGATTTCCACTGAAATTTTATGTGTATGTATGTCAATGTCTTAAGTTTATTTTCTTCTCTCTTTCCTTTCTTTCACTTTACATAGGATCAGTAATGACCCTGTTGAATAATTTGTCATGTTGTTTAATCTAATGTGATTCAATTCAGTGCTCAGAATAAAGAACAGCTAGAAAAACAGGGTTTCTTCCACTGAAAAAAAGAAGCCATTACTTAGAAACTGTAAGTAGAATTTAGGTGAAAATAAAATTAGAGTTAGATCTTAATAAAAAATATTACACCTCTTCTTCAGAATAAACAAGCTATCATTTACTTTGGAGTGCTTTTCATACTAGAAATGATCTGAAATTTTAAATAAATCTCTCTCTGAAGAGCTAGAGAAAAACACTTGTATAACAATTTGGGGGCTTCAGAGAACAGGAACTAGAGGAACAAGGTAAAAGTGCCCAGGTTCAAAGGAAAGACAATTAAATGAAGGACAAGTACATTCTCAGACTAAATAACACCCATTTTCTCCCTTTCTAAACTGTTGTGTTGTTTTCTTTTTTTAATTTTGCATATTAAAACTGAAAAGTTTCAAGGCTCAGAGAAAACAGTTTTGTTGAAATAAAATATTTTGATAGATGCCAACTATTTTCCTTTTCATGTCTGCTAAAAACAGAAACAAGGACAAATGTTGAAAACCTCAGAATCTTCCTTGATGGGGAATGTCCTTTCTCTGCATAGCTCTAGACAGCAGCATTCACTTTCTTGGAGTCGGTTTGCATTCAGCAATGCTTTAGCAAGTCTGACTTGGCACCAGCAGAGAGCAGCAGTGTCCCCAGGATCAAGGGCTAGACTGTCTTCTTTGGTTTCGATATACCGTGTGGTCTGTGGGCACTAACTTACAGGTGGAAGTTTGACGGAGCTGCTGCTTTCCCCTTTTGATATTTATTATGGAGTTGCTTGGTTGCTTTTAACTTCTGTGTACTGAATTTGGGTTTAATACATTTTCTTCCACATTGGTGTTTATATTATAATAAGATGTCTATGTTTAAAAAAGACTGTTCGTACAAACAGAAACCTTCTGGTTCCACCAGGCCTCAGTAAATAGCTGTATACATGAGCTCTCTCATCTATAACAAGTGAGCACCTAACTGAGACCCTGCAGATTTACAAGTCCAATCAATCCTTGAGGTTAAGATATGAAACATCGGCTTGCTGATTGTGACATTAGTCTCACACTGCTGCTGCGATGTTAATGCTGTACTAGTGCCATGTTGCCATTTAAAGTCATTTCATCCTGTAGTGCAAGTCATGTGCTTCTGACTGCTGGTACAAATCCAACAGATGGATAGTGAAGGAGTAGGAGGCAGAATGCAAAATGCAAACAGACTCACTGTTTTTAAAGTACAGCGTATTCAAATCGTGCCTTTGTCTTTGGATTTCTGAGTTCTTAAGCACCCAAAATAAGGTGGTGGCTCTCATGGCAGCACACTCAGGTAGCTCAGAGTGGCATCTAGCCCTGGGTGCTCAGAAATGCTTCTGCCCTGCAGTTTACACAGGGTAAAGGTATTTAAACACAGGTAAGCAGCTCTTGTAGCAAAATGCACTCCCCTGAGTACAGTGGTGAAGTTCCCCATGAAGTGAGAGGGAAGAGTTCAGCAAGTTAGAGTGAGGTAAGAGTAAGAGCCAGCATGCTGCAGAAGGAGCACAGGGTGGTCAATAGGAAATCCTGTAGAGAAGGGTTTGCTGCAGAATGATTGACTTTTCTTGGAACCCAGACACCTCTTTGAAGGACAATCTAATAACAAAAAAGACCTTGATACCTTGGTTGCTTTCTGAAGGGACTTGAGCACTTTGCTGGAAGTACCCAGCACTTGATAAGAGTTGCACCCTGTTGCTTGCTTTGTAAATGGTTTCTGCAACAAGAACAGCATACAGGATTTGTGAAAATAACCAAAAGTGCCAAAAGCCTGAATGTGCCTCAATGTTTCCATTTTCTTAATGTTAATTGAATGCTAAAATCAAATAACATCCACTTCATGACAGAGAGCAGCAAAATAAGTAAAAATGCCACACATTTAATAGTTACAAAAAGAATATTGAAAAATGGTATTATGGAGAACACATTTATGAGACAACTGAACATGTGGTAGCTTTAAAGATTATTGCAAGAATATTTTCATAACCAAAAAAAAAAAGGCTTACAAATGCTTTTTAGTGAAAGTTTATATATCAAATTCTGACAGACATGAGGCCAAGAGAGAGAAGTCAGGAAAGCTGCAGCCCATCGTAGGGATGCAGCTACTTTCATCTGGAATTGACTGAGAGCTGTCATGACTTAAAAAATGTTAGCCAAGAAAAAACTTGCACTTAGCATCTTATAAAAGGTTCAGCCTCTTCTCTCTCCCTTTCTCCCTCTCTTTGAATAGTTTATTAGAAAGTGGATCTTTCCTGCTCAAGTTGCAGCAGCCACGGGTCAAATTTATTTTCGATTGTGGCGTAATAGATTTTTCTTGTTAGCCTCACTGTTTAGCTTCTACTTCCTCAGGGTTTCAATGTTATATAGTACTGTACAATACAAAAGAATAATATTAATGTAATCAGTGCTGTGAAATGAGGTTAATAATGACTGTTCAATCTAGTAGGCTGAAACAGAGAGTACCTCAGGAATAGGAGACATTTTGTATTGCTAACGCTGAGTTTTCCTTTCCCAGGTTCGTTAGCTTCTCTTTCTTCCTCTGGGAAAAGTGATTTGCAGTGAAACATTCTGCACTTTGACAATTTTGTTTGATGAGAGGAAAAACATGCAATGTAAGAAAGGCAGATCTTCTCCCTGACAAGCCTGCAGCCTTCAATTGGGCTACATCAAATCTCCATTTCATATTTCCAAAGCACTGTACAGGCATTTGCTAGGTAACCCTTTGTATTGTCTGAGGAGGGGTCCAGCTCACCACCAACAAAAAAACTCAAGTAGGAGAGTGTTTTCCTATAGACCTTGTGAAAAATAATCCAAGGCCTTTTGAACTTTCTGGACAGGATTTTTTTTAATCTTTTCCCAGATTTCCTAGGGCCAAGATGACCTGGATAATTTTGCTGAAGGTGACTGTTCCTTGGCACTGATTATACAGAGAGTCTCTGGAAACTATACTTCTAACCTTGAACTCTCAGCAGGCTAGCTGAATAGAAGTGAGGTGAAGATGTTAGGGCAGCTCAGTCTGGAAAAGGAATGGCTGAAGGAAACTGGCCCAAAAGATGAAGAGCTGTCACTGGACATAAGTCAGAACAAAGCCTTGTGCCAAAATGCGCATGTGTGCATATATGCAAGCATCTTCATATGAGAATATGAAAAGTTTATGGGTTGCTTTTGATATTTCAGAGAGGCCTCCTAGGGTTAAAAAATCCCAATCCCTACATCTGTATGCAATAGATATTTTCTCCCAAACAGTTCTGAACCACAACACACCATTTTCTGCAGCTACAAAAATTACAGCAGTTAGGTGGCTGCTAACCCAGCACCATGAACAATATGAAGCTTCAAACTCATAATGATTTGAAGGCTTTTCTTAGCTGTAGTGAAGTGTTTCTTGTCCTTCTAGTAACCTATAATAAAGTCTCAAATTTTATCCCCCAAAATCGTGAGGCATATGTTTAAAGAGTCAAAGCCATTACTGGCTGTAGAACCTTCTATTTAAGGCTCTGCTTTTCAGCATTTGTGGAGAACAACACAGATTCATGTTTATTTTCCAGATTCCTGAAGACTAGGATTTCATATGAACTTGGGCTGTTATGAGAGGTACTGTTTATAAGTTTGCCTAGCTGCCATTATGAACACAGGCCTGCCTTTGTTTGCATCAGATCTCTATGTAAAGAGTGTGAAGGATGAGGAGTTCTCCTCCACAGAGCAGTAGAGGCCAGGGCTTTCCAGGAGATACGTCTGGGGAGGTGAGACCTGATGGCTGAGAGGATGTGGTAACAGTAAGGGTGCTCTTTGTTCCTGGAAACCTATAGGCTTCTGAGAAGTCAGGATGACACAGTTCTCCCTTCTTCCTCACTTCCAGGCCTGTCAAAGGTTCACTGACTGCCTGCAGAAACATTCACCACGATACAGACTTAGTGGCTGAACAGGCATCATCTGATAAATTCAGTTTCCTTTCGGCTACAAAGAAACAGCTCACAGTCCTGGAGCACAGGGCAATTGTAAAGATGGTGACTGAAGAAATAGCTGCCTTCAAAAACAAAGAGCAAAAAGCTATGAAAAAGACCTTTGTCCTTCCTCCCCAGTTCTCCTGAGTGCACACAGGTGCTGTAAGACACGGTAGAAGCAGCACACCACCTCAGGGCTGGTGTTACCTTTTCTTGCAAACTCCATCATTACATAAAAGAACAGGAGTAGCCAAATGGCTTCAGCAGGGGTCCCATCAGGTCTAGCACTGGGATAAGGTTAGCTGTGCTGGGAAATCCTTAGAAAAAGGTCCTTGACAAAGAGTAGACTGCTGATAAAAGGGAGAGAGGAGCCTCCTACTCAGTCTCCATCTGTTTCAGTGAAGCACAGTAACTTCTTCCATTACTGCTTTGAAGAACAGGAGACTCTAGATGTCCACTGAAGTGTCTTTCCTTCAGTAATTGCTTTTTATGCAGTGCTGTAGTCAGTGCTTCTCACTCATACAGGACTTCAGAAACTACGTGAGTGTGATGTCTTGGGTAACGTCTGTTCAGCCAGTTGTTGTGATCCCTTATCACAGAGCACTGGCCAGGCCCTGTCCTTACTCTGCAGTGCACACCACTCCTGAATCTGATTGTTTAAATCCAAGCAGGATTAAAAATTCACACGTGGTTTTATAGGAAGTACAGCACCATTCATCTTCTCTGACAGTTGCTTCCAAAAAGATTTGGTGTTACATACGAACAAGAATTACAGCAGTACATCAATAGCAGCAGTCTGTAGCTCCACGGGGCTGAGAGAAAAGTATTTTTAAAGCAAAAGAATGGTATATTATTTGTCCAAAGGCAAGATTAAGTAATTACATGCTTTCACTGGAGCCTGGATGCTTTAGGACACAGTGGAACAGGTTTTAAAAATGCACACACTGATCCTGCCTGCTTCTGAAGGGCTGGTGATTGACACTTCCTCCTGAAAAAGAGTTTCTCTGAACCGACTTAGAATTACCTTAACATCAACCTCGGATTTGAGGAAGCAGTGGAAGTCCAGATTAGTGCATAGTCTGGCAATCACAAAGCCTGGTGCAAAGCCCAGCAGTTCTGGAGACACTACAGAAAACATTAAGGATGTGGTCTGACTCTACATGAGAGGCAGACAGTTGGAGCTGGAAATGCTTTTGACTGATACCAGTAATCAGTGCTATTCCTGCCAGTGATTATACCCAGCACTGCCATTACTAAAGGCAGCACCTATGAAAAAGGGTGTTAAAGTCCTGACTTAGACTATTGCAGCTGGAAACATTTTAAGCAACTAGTGTATTTCCCTTTACAGATGATCTGCAAGAGTGGAAGTTTTATTTCAAAAGAATGTCAGGATTTCAATGTTTGACTTGATTCTGATAGGATTCAGTCTTCCATGCAAACAAAAAGCCTGGAATGTTTCTCAATGTTTACTTTTGGCAAAACTGGAATATTTTCATGCTGACTTTTTAAGATATGATATTTGGGTAGAGAAAAGGAAAGGAAAGGAAAGGAAAGGAAAGGAAAGGAAAGGAAAGGAAAGGAAAGGAAAGGAAAGGAAAGGAAAGGAAAGGAAAGGAAAGGAAAGGAAAGGATGTTAAAAAATAATAATAAAAATAATCTTGCTCTGAAACTGTCCAAATAATTACTGTAATGTCTTTTAATTAGAGAAACTCTGGTGAGATCAGTCTAATTTTACAATGTATTTTAGATCCAGTTGAAAGCATATTCAAATGCAAAATCAGTCCATCAAAAATGCTCTCAGCAGTTCTACTTGGGATATAAAAGTTCATCTAATTGGCATCCATGAGGATGCTTATTTGCTCATTCAAGATGAGAGACCAATTTACAAAGCAAAATTACATCGTCTGAGTAGAATAGGAACTCAGACATGAGACTTAGCTTTTCAATGAGTATTTTCAATGCAAATAAGGTTTCAAAGGACTGTTCCGAGGGAAGGAAAAAAACCAACCAAAACAAAACCAAAAAGATCTGAACAAGCTTCTTCCTGTCTCATTCTTAAAGTATACAGTATAACAGTTTGAATTACTAATATAAAGTATACAGATAAAATTAATGTTCTTAAAATTGCAGCAACCTTTACACATTGCCTCTCTCTATTCAATGAAGATACAAACAAAGCATTGTCAGTTGCTTCATTCATTTCAAAATGTGAATGGAGGTGAGAGAGCTCTAGTCTGCTTTCCTGGTCTGCAGCACAACAGGGACTGGCAAAGTGGAAACTTTAATTAAAGCCCTATCAGGACAGCACATCATACTGGGAGCATCTTTTTATGAGTTTTACATTATATAAACCACTACTAGAGCATCTGTCACACAATGACTTGGGATTACTTTGTGGCTTGTGGTAGGTCTCTGTCCTTCTAGAGAGATGTGCATGACAAACCCTTACAGGAGACAGACCTAGTATTGCAAGTTGTATCACTAAGTATCTTACATTTATGTGCCTTTTACAATTTTTTAAAAATGCAGCCAATGCCTTTCTAGGAGGAGTTACTCAGTTTACTGAAAGCATTTCTTGGGTTGCTACATCACACTTAACCTTGTCATTATACTTGAAGAACTATTCCTTATATAAATACCCTATAAATACCACAGCCATCAACTTGTTTTCCTTGTCACAGAGAGACCCTATGCAATGCATAAACAGAACAGGAAACAGACTGGAGAATGATGTCTTGTGTGTATGATAAATCTCCATGCTCTCCTTCTCAGCACACTGACATTTTTAGAAGGCTCCAAGCTAGCTGAGATAAAGTCTGTGTTTTGCTGATGGGTAGGAAAAAGTAGTATTTCTCCTTACTTGGAAGATATTCAGACACCATGCTGACAGGCATAATAGAAATGCCCACATAGATTATTGCAAGAGAAAGAAAGACTGCAGAGGCAAAGCTCTACAGATAATCATAACATAATAGGAATATTAGATCACTGCAAATTTTTCTCTGTTACTGTCTACTGGACTCTTTCTCAGGGCAGAGTTTTTTAGGATGTGACCTTATTTTTCTTCTCCTCAATCACAGAATGTAATCTGGATCACAGGTGCTCTGGGCAGATAGCCACTCATTCTACCTTGGGGATCTTATTTTGTAACGCACAAACTACACTGCCTTAAGAGAATGTTCTGGGCATGGGGACAAATATACAGCTATGAAGTCTGAGCTGATTGCTGATGTCATTTTACAGCCAGACTGTAGAAAGAAGAATGTGAAACTGACCCTGCATCAAAATATTTCAAGGCTATTTATGGTTTTATTTCCATGCAGTTTCACAGGGGATTTTGCTGTTGTGTATTTTCCTTAAGCAGAAGATGCTGTGTGCATAGTCTGCTGCCTTTTCTCATCATGAGCAATCCCCAGGGTTGTGCTGGAGGCACACAGCAGATCTAAGGGACCTGTCACCCAGCTGACTGCCCATGTTTGCTCCTCTTTTCCCTGTGGTCTTTGTAGTGCTGCACGAGGACTTTTCCCACCATGGTACTGGCATTCTCTGTACACCCTTGTGTAAAACCAAGATGATTTCAGTGGACTTAGGAGATGTATTGGAGATTTACACTGAATTTGCTGAAAGCAGGATGTTCTTCTTAGCCTCTACTATAAAAAGGTGATAAAGCAAATAGATTTCTGAAGGAAGTTCAAACAGGTGATAAACTTTACATAGTAAGGAAATTTCCAATTGATTTTCATGGGATGAGCCACGGGTACAAATATGGATGAATAGGTATTTGCAGGCATAAACCCTGATGTGTTATCAACATAGTAGCATACAGGTTAAACTGCATAACTATGTATTTGCAAGAGAGAAAGCAACTGACATCATTTCAAATCAATAAAAGCAGGACATGCAATAAAAATAACAATAAATTAAAACCATTAAATTCTTTTAAAGGCTTTTATAAAGTTAAATCTAAAAATACATTACTTCCTAGCAACTGAATTCCTTCCAAGCTTTTTCCTGTCTCAAGGTCTGAGCTCTGTCTTTCCATTTCACTTATCACAATTTCAGTCATCTGAAGTCCCAAAGGCCTGTATGGTTTTGTAGGCATCAAGGAATTTCTATAAATTATTTCCTGCCTTCCTCAAGAAATTTGAAAGCTTTTCTGTGAGTGAAGGAATTTTTTGTGTGTTTGTTTTGTTTAAATCTCTCTGAAACTTGAGAAAATAACATTGGAAACAGTAAAATTGATTGAGCCTTACTTTGGTTCAATGAACTTGAAAAGATAAATCCTCTGTTAGTTGATTACTGTTAACCTTAACACATGAAAGTGTCATAATTCTGTGTCAGAATGCTGGGAAAGAGTTATTTCAAAAGTGACTTTTGTACAAAGAATGGGATATTGGCTACCAAGGAACATGATGAATGAGAGAAAGTACACTTTAATGGAAGTTTTTCACATTCATATTGTTCATGACCTCCAAACTGCACACACAAACACATCCAAGTATGGAAGACTGGAATAGAGCATCCCATGGGCTTTTAATCCTGCTGTTGCCCTGGGTAGCTCCTCTTTGAGCTTATCTCAAGGTTAAAATCAAGGCATTAGGGACAAAATTCTAGTTTAGATAGAGGCTTATCTAACCCAGAATAGCCATTCTGCTTCCCCCTGTGAAGCCTGGTACAGTCAATGGAACCAATCTCAGAGCAGACACCTCACAGGAACCAGTGCACCTCACTTGAATATCTACAATGACATGAATGATGCCACAGGAGACAGACATCATAGTTCTAGGGACATTTCACTTAAAATATGCATCTATATTATATTCTTTTGTTGAAAAAAAGACTTTAATGAGTGTGACTTACTGCTGTCTTCCTACCAGATGTTTTTTTACCCAATGTATTTAACATTTTCTTCTAATTATTGAAGAGCTATTGCCATTAAATGTTCCTGGTATGTTATCTTTGCTTTTTGATGTATCAATAGCATGACCTGTGTGAGAAATTTTCTCAAAGGCTCATAATACATAGTCTTCAATCTCATTCAGAGTTTCAAGCTGTGGCACTATTTCAAGCTGTGGCAGTATTAGGAGCAAGATATACCAAAACAGTATGTAAAAAGCCATTTGAAGAGCTGAATTCCTCTTTCAGGGCAGGAGTACAGCTGCTTTATCATTCTTTATCTGTTTCAGCTAGGAGATAAAGTGATATACAATGCTGATTATTTAATTTTGCCTTAGTCCACATGTGAAGTGGTCCCTTAGAGATGAGAATAAGATTCTCACTCTGTTCTACTTCTGTTGGCAAGAGAAGGGTTTAAACTCTTTATTTATTTCCCATCTCCCTAAAAAAATATGGGGAGCTTTTCTTTTTATCAGAAGACTAAAATCAAAACAACACTAGCAAATAGTAGAGAGGGGAAAGATTACAGTCTAGATGATTTCATTGTTTAAGCAAAATCACCTAGAGCAAAGCCAGATGAAATCAGCAGATATCCTGTAATGTATTCTTCTAACATTTCAGACACATCAGGGTTTTTCACTCTGGCAGGAGATATCAGTGTAACCACAGTTGCAATGCAGCCATTCTCAAGATTCCTAAGCAAAACAAGTAAAGGAAGATGGAAGGCAGCAGTGCTATATACATCACAGAAGTGTCATTTTTTGTACTAGTGGAAAATATTGCTCAGTCTACAGATGCCTTTATATTCCACCACATTACTCAGCAATGTTGTGTACTCCACAGACAGAAACACTAATTCTCAATTCCCTCTCTTAGATGTCTTTTTATGTTAAGATATATCCTGAATTTCTAAAAATCAAAGAAGTTACCTTTTTGGGTCAGTTAGACTTTATACCTTCTTAGGTCTAAAGAACATGGAGACATTCAGTGGAGACATTCCAGAGCCACCTGGACACATTCCTGTGTGACCTCATCTAGGTGATCCTGCTCTGGCAGGGGGGTTGGACTAGATGATCTTTCTAGGTCCCTTCCAACCCCTAACATTCTATGATTCCATGATTCTAAATGAAGAGACAGAGGCATACTGGGTTTGAGACAAGCAAGCTGATCATTTCAGGCTGTTCATGTACTCAGCTATGCCTGGAACACACACAAAAAAAGTACAGATCACTTAACTCTCATCTAACAACTTTCTAGAAGTAAACCTTTAAGTAGGTCCCTGCTTAATGCAACCCTAAGTGAATAATTTTTTGCACATTCATGCTCCAAGATTACAGTTCTGGAGAGAGAGGTACTTACTTCCTAACAAGATCTCTAGAGTGGTCTAATTTTAGCAGACAACCATCCGGATTCTACCTACACCTCTACTAGCCTGCCATCATGGAAAAGCTTTGTCCTGATGGACCAGCTTGTCCACACCATCAGACTGCAGTGAGCAGTAAATAAAAGACACAGAAGTTTTCAGCTTGCTGAACTCCCTGACCATCCATTCAATTATCGAGCACCTTCTATGAGTCCCTTTACTCCTGTTACCTTTTATCAATTATCATTTAAAACAAAATCTGTTTTCATTGTCTTAATAGAGGATTTTGTTCTGATTGTGCCATTAAGACATAATGCAATAGCTACTCACAAACAGCATCATGTCCATCTGGTCCATCAAATGCATTGATCTAATAAAGACATTTAGGTTCTTAATCGTATTGGGATATCTGCATGTTCAGAGATTTACCTCTAGACTTATCTCCCAAACACCTTTCACAGAATCATCTCCAGTTATGTTTGTTGTAAGGCAGCTCCAGTGCCAACATATTAGTGAACTAGTCATAGCAGTATCATTAATTCTGTGGTTTCCAAGGGAGAACAGGCTGCAAAAGGCAGAATTAGCATCAAGGTAAATGGGATATACTTCCTTCTAATTTTTGCAACATAGAAGTTAAGCACATCTCATAGAAACCAACAGTGATTTTAGACACTTTTAGTTTACTAACAAGACCACACCAATGGCTGGAAATTAATGTGAGCAAATCAGTCATCTTCATGTGGCTTTTCCTGCCAGCATATGAGGAGGAAAATGGCATAGGATTGCATCAAAGAGGTTAGAGATCAGGGGAGGAGGAGCTAGTGGGATCTGACAGAAATCTTCAAGTTCATACATGTTCTAGTTGTGCCTGTAAGGGAAGCCACAGCTTTCCTGAACAGTGTTAGTGTTATTGCATGCAGAGTCCAGAAAAGGAAACTGCACTTAGCTAACCCACAATTCTGTATTTTCCACAGAGGACTCTGCCCAGCAGATGCATTTACAAACAGTGTCTAGGGTGCCCTAACCAGCTCACAAGCTAAAGTTGTACAAAGGACCAGGAAGCCATAACATGCTGCTTACAGATCTTGCCAGGCACAGTCTGAAAATCACTTGGGGTCTGCTGGGGTCTCCTGGTGCAATAACTGTGCCGACAGCAGAGGGAGCATTAAACTCATTGCCCACGGGAAAGTGTGGGGAGTGATACCCATGTTCCTAGAATCCTTGGATGGGTAGGATGTGCTCATTAGCCTTCTGGCAGTCATCCTAGGAGAAGGACAACTCTGATTCCAAACCCGGGCAGATGGAGCTCATTTAGCCCTGGAAGGCCTTCCAGCTAAGAGGTTAAACCTCTGTCCTAAGGACTTTGCTGCCAGCGTCCAAGCTTGCTAGGCCCTGGCAGATGAACCTTAGGACTAAAGGGTGGGTCCAGCTCTGCACATGCTGTGTCTCACCTAAAAAAAATCCCTTGTGCAGGCTCGAGGGTGCTATCTGCTAGCCTCTTTTTATCAGTGCGCTTGGAAAA
>VWZO01004852.1:913617-1106882 GCA_013396975.1 Bucco capensis
CTGGTTGAAATATTATACATAAATTTTGTTTGAAGACAAAACTTCTGGAATATCATTTCTGTAACTCAAAAAGGAGAGCCATCAGGGAGCAACTTCAACATGCTTATTTAAAAATTGAATGCACAACAAATACTCAGATACAGAACTCTTTAAACTGCATGTCCTGGTTTGTATGTAATTTATTCTAAAAAAATTAAAGGATATTTTCCATTGCCCTGTTGCTGTTAAAGACAATCATTAGGGACAGCCTGATGAAAACATATCAAAGAAGCTCAGGCCTACAATTCTGTCTTTTTTTTTTCTCTCTCTCTCTCCATCCTGCATGACTGCTTTCTGCCTTTTCTGTGTTTCAAATTTTACTGTGAGTGGTAGAGTATTTACTGGTGAATATTCTTTTTAGAGCCTGAGGAAAGGAGAGTCCATCAATTAAAGACTGACAGATAATCCACAACATGCTGCCAAATCACAGAGTTAACAAACACACACACATTTTCTTAGTAGCATCTTTGTTATGGTAGAAATTACAGTGTTTTTATAGGAGTGGAGTTTTTAGTTAGTGGTCTTGCTTTGGTGAATGTTCTGCTGGAAGTGTAGGCACTCCTGTTGCTGATCAACACTAGCAGTGTCAGATGCTTCAGAGAAAAGCACAGGAAACCCAGGAGTGGCACTTAAGGATTAATTTGAATTAGAGGAAGTTTCCTCTTAACCTTCATCAGCTTGTGACATTACCTGAATCCAAAGGACATTTTTTCTTCAGTTGTTATTGGAAATATTATATTTATAAATCACTGTAACTTTGGCTTGAAAATGATGAGTGTTTTTTCCATATTTTACATACTACACTAACAATTCAAATGCCTGAGAAAGTTAAAGATATGTGAACAAGTGTAAAGCTTGGTTGAAACGTTTCTACAGTAATGGTTTTATCTACCATTTGCTGCTTCAAATTAGGAGAATGAAAAATACAGATTAGAATTTGTCTTTTTGAAGTGTCTGCTCATAAACATTGAAAGTTTTCAGCTACTTTAATTACAGAATCAGCATAATGTATGCCTTGCTGTTTGGAAGGTTTATATGAGGAATCATTTCTAGTTTCATCATTTCCTTTTAATTTTCATTTGGACAAACAGATTCCAGTGTAATAATTTTAAATAACGTTATACAACAACTAGGACTGAGAAAATATTACCATATAGTCAGCAGATTTCTAATGATACTAGAGAAAGTAATTGAGCACCTAATTTAGAAGTTATGTTTTTCTGCTTGCACAATGGTTATAAGCAGTTTATAATTTCTCATTACATTAAATATGCCAAAAAATACTTTTTGTAATATTGTGGTTCAGCACTTAGGAACTCACACTTTCTGTAAGAATGTTTGTTTCTGACATTGTATTTCAGACTTCAATTTAGGAATTTTGGTATAGTATAAAACTTCACCTATTTTCCAAAATTTAATACATGGAATTTTTGCTCTGTGATTGGAAACAATAGCTTTCAGCAACAGTGCAGCAAATCACTAAATTGACATAATTACCTTTCTTTTTATCATCTAACTCAACCTAGTCATTTCTGAAGATATTCCTGACCACTAAATCCTACATTTGGAAAGGCAAAACAGCTGATGTGACCATAGAAATGACACATATTTACATATCCACCCATTCCAATAAATCCTGGATGTAATATTGTAAGACACTAAACATAAACCAGATTTTTTTTTTTATCATGTCCATCATAATCATGAGAGTCCTAGTGTGGGCAGAGTTTTACTTAGCTGCAGGTTTAAACACCTTCCCCTTGTACATCATTGCTTTCCTAATCCCTCCTGTGCTTATTCTCTGCCATTTTGTTCACAGTCAACCAGTGAAAATACAGCATATATGTAAATTTTTAGCCTAGTGAGAAGGATGCTTCCCTTATAGGAAAATGTGTAAACTCCAGGTTCTACCCTGTCAAATAAATATTCATAAGACATGAAAGAGCAAAAGCAAATTAAAATATTTGCTTTTTGACTGAGCACACTGGTAAGACTATACCTCTGGAAAGTGAGGAAACTGCTTCAAATCTCCTCTGAACATGAAGTCCACATCCTGATGGGGAATACCTGCACTCTGCATTTAAATCAAACAAATATTATCTCTTGTGAATCTCATCCAGGGAAAAAACAACCCAACAAGAGCAGCCAAATCTATCCCAAATCTTATTCTCAATTTCTGAGTAGTTTTGGACTGACCAATTTATGATCTTAAGGCAAATGTACCTTTCATCCAGCTTTATTCAGAACAAGTATTGTTAGGCTTAAATCCTGTGTTTTTCAGATTTTGGTGCCTAGTTACGGACTTTGTGTTTTTGTGGCATGATTCCAACTTTCAGTGACAAAATTAATTCCCTGATAAATTCTCAATTTACACTACTATTGTCTTTATTATGAATTGTAATAAGTGTTATCTGATCTGTAATCCATGTTTGGCTGAAACTCAAGGTTCTCAAGAGCTGATCCCGAAACATATTGCTAAATCAAAAACCTGGGAAACAGGATGAATGGAAAAAATTAGAATTACAGCTACTGCATCTTAAACCCTGCCAAGAATACTTTGCAAAATCATATTTACAAAGCTGTCTACTGAGATTGAGGGTGGCTCTTTGAGTCATGCTGAGAGATAGTATTATCTAGTGGTTCACAGGAGTCAGGAGTCATGGACTCTGTTCCATGCATTGCCAGTGATTCAATGTGTGACTTTGAGAAATTTCATCTTTTTGCACTTCAGTATCCTCATCTGTAAAAATAAGCATATTACTATTTGGTTAATTTATTTAATATTTTAAAATATTGGTGTATGCTGAAGAAAAGACATTATAAAGCTGTTGGTATTCCCATTAAATAAAATGGGAGAAATTCCCATTTTTTTCAGTTGAGCATGGCTAGCTCCCTGTAAGAGCAAAACATGTTATTAAAGGGAATATTTAAAGAGTATTTTAATGGGAGCAAAGGGCATGACTGCCATTTGTGCCTTTGAAAATATCTATATTTTTGGATTCCAGCAGTTCTTACCATAATCATTGCTTCACTAGGTAAAGCATCTATGCTTTTGGAAAATTAACTAGCTAATACATGCAATTTTGCCAGCTCTGGATGTCATGAGTTGATTTCTGATGAATTTCAGTGCAGGCAAATCTCCTTTCCATTGACTTGTTGGTTGGCCCAGATCCAAGGGATTCAGCACAAGCTGTAGCTAGCAATCTCAAAGCAACTTTAATGATGCCACCAGTAATAACAGCTCCACATTCAAAACCAGGTGCAGTTATTTTTTTCAGATTTAATCAGTTAATCTGTTGGTTTTAAATCGTGAATCAAAAGCACAGTTTAGGCTACTGTATCTAAATACTTCTTAACACAGTGTTACAGTATTTTGTAGATATATTGGAATAATCTCTAAACATACCGTGTAGAGAAGGAAAGCTGAGCACAGTAATCAGATTTAGCACTTCATATGGAAAATATTCTGCAAAGCTGCTGGAGAAATTAGTTATTCAACTACACATTTGAAAAACAAGTATTGCTTTGAGCAAGTAATTTAAAGAACAAACATAAAATACCTCAGTAGTGAGGATGATGCTGTAGAGAACTGTGATTTACCTGAAGTCAGCACATAACCCCTTGAATATAAGGATCCTTGCAATTCAATAAATGCTGAGTTGTAACTAGGGGCAAATTCAGCCTTAGCTGAATAGAAACATATCTGCATGTCCTGGAAATCTCAGAAAAGAAAAAATGTTCAACAGTATGGCTCAGAAGCTAAAATGCCATCCATCCCAATTTTTATCATTTTCTCCTCCTGCTTTCACCCCAGCCTGCTGATAAGAATGTAGAATTGTTTTCTGGTTTGCTCATTCTAGTAGCTAAAGCTCTTTTCATTACACAGTTCTGTTAAAAACTTTTATGACATCCTTCATGTGTTTCTTTATTGTGTTTGCTTAGAAATTTTCTGGAATAAATCATTTTTTTATTACAGTGGCTTGTTAGCAGACAGCATGTTTTACCACTACTTGGCCTGTTGCTACCATCATTTTATGATTATTAATTTGCACTGTCACAGAGCATAAAAGACAGTTTTGTTTTGTAGTTAATAAGTATTAGCTGATCTCTGCCCAGAACTTCCAATCTAAGAAATCTCTTGACAACTCCAATTCGGTGAACAGAATAAAATCAGCTTTCAAAACATGTTGAGGATATGCCTGACTGAAATGTCTTATTCTGCATCAGAAGTAACTGGATAAATCCAGCTTTGTGCTGCCAAGTCTACGGCCAGACTGTTTGTGGGATCTATGTTATCTCATTCACACCAAGAGTGCAAATGTGTCTGCAGTTCCTGGGGCTTGCACTCTATGGACTGAGGGCATTATTTAGTCCCCTTTGTTCAATGGAAGTTCTGCACATACATCTCAGTGAGAAAACAGAGGGGCCTTGGGTGGACCTTAGAAGAGAATGTGGATGAGAGCATTTAAATTATCCATTTTAATTGTCTTAATTTTACACTTTTATACTTAATTTGTGGTTTCTTACATTCTGATCTTTTAAATATCAGAATAGGTGTGTTTAATGACCTGGAACTGAAATAGGTCAATAAAATGTTACCTGCATGATCAGAGAGAACCTACTGGTATGTGAGTGTGATTAAGAGTCCTATGCCTTAGATTTGAGTGAGATGGCATATACAATTAAGGATTAAGTAAATATTTTTGTGAAACAGAAAAGCAAATTTCTCTTTAATATTCAACACATTTCAATGAAAAGTATTTAGGTTAAAAGGATCTAGACAGTAAAAGCAGGCAGTCAACAACATGAAAGTGTTTCCAGAATGAATGTACCTCCTGTGTGAGCTGTGCATTGAAACACATCTTGGAAGCAGGATTAAAGGCTTAAACTGAAATGGACAAAAGGAGGAATAAATATGAAGGCTAAATTTGTTTCATCTATTATGTTCTTTTTTTGTGCATTTTACTTTTTTTGTACACTTGCATTTTCTTGTGTCTGTGCAATTCCTTAAGTATTTATATATATATATATATATATTCACACTTCTGGCAAATCATAATCCAAGTATCTAGAGTAATTAAGACTTTGTAATGCTGCCAGTACCTTCTGCCCTAACAGAATCACAGAGAGGGTCATTGCAACCAAGGCTGCTTTTGTCCTACACATTGCCAACAATTTCCTCCTCGTTGGTGAGTATGATGTCCAGGAGACCACTTCTTCTCTTTGGCTCCAATGACACTTGCACGAGAAAGTTTGTGTTGCACTTCAGGAACCCCTGCTGTGTTGTCACTGCAGCAGATACCAGAGCAGTTAAAGTACCCTGTGAGGACCAAACCCTGCAAATGTGAGGCTGCTCCTGTCTTTCTGTCGAGGATCTCATCTGTTCATTCTTCCTGGTCAGGCAGCTTATAGCAGACACCAACTCCAATGTCACCTTTACCTGTTTAGTCTTTAGTCCTTTCCCATAAGTTGTCAGTTGGCTCTTCATCCATCCCTAGGCAGAGCTCCATGCTTTCAAGCCATCCTTCCACATAAAGAACAACTCTACCTCTTTGTCTTCACAGCTTCTCTTTCCAAAGGAGCCTGTAAAGAGGCCTCCTTCCCTAACTTGAAAGTTGGTTGTTGTCAGTCCAGTCAGATTTTGCATGCTGCAGACTAGATCAGTTCACAAGACCTTCAGCATGCTCTAACATCATTACTTTACTGGAAGAATGCCATAATTCTTTGTCATGTGTCTGCTTCAAAACAGTGGTGACAGTCGCACCTTGCTGGGCTGAGAAGCCCACCTACACCATCAGCAGGAACTGGCAGTCCTGAGAAAAGCCTCTTGTTGGCACGTTTTGTGGAAATCACAACACTTCTTAACATTTCTGATTACTATCCAATATTAATTCAGGGTGAATCAAATTATTAGATATAAAATATAAAAAATACTTTGAAAAGAGAGAGCAGATGTATGAGAGTGGATCTGGGAATCTGCAAAAAGTATCTCTTAACAGCGACTGGTTGGAAATTGCAGAGAAAAGAGAGGATGTGGGGGGAGCAGTAAAAGGAAAAAAAAGGAACTCACCTGTAGAGAAATGGGAATTCCTGGAGATAAGTTGTGCTGCATTTCATAACCATTCAAGTTATCAATTATCCTTAGACTCATAGAATCTTAGAATGGTTTGAGTTGGAAGGGACCTTTAAAGATCACCTGGTTCAACCCTTCTGCCATGGGCAGAGGTATCTTTCACTAGATGAGGTTGCTCAAAGCCCTTCTTTTTTGTTTCTGCTGAAGATTGCAATTCCATTGGAGTCTGTAATGTAATTATTAGCAGATAGGTAATTATTCCTTCTTCTGAAGATAAAAAGGAAACCGAAGAATACTGTAGATCTATATATTTTGGAAGCAGAACCTTGAATACAGGGACTTTTCATCCTTTTCATATTTCTAGCTCTTTTTTAACTTTCTATCCTTGTATGTACATGAAACGTTCAGTATTCAGCTGAAGGTTAACCTAGCAAAAGATGCTCTTATTCCAGAATAATACCCATGCGTAGCAAGAACCATAGAAAAGCAAAGCACAACCTTCCTTAAGCCCAGACTTCTTTCAACTGGAAATAAATTCTTATGGGAAAAAAGAAATTGGGTTAAAATGAGATAATCTAGACTTATTAAAACACTAAATTAGAAAGGACACATTTCATATTGAAAAAAAGGAATATTGACAGACAAGTATATATAGCACTACAGTTTGAAACTGTGAGGATGCTAATGTGTATTTTGTGATATATCAGATGTAAGAGGCTTACATATTCTTGAGCTACTCAAACTATAGCACCTGGAAGATTTAACTGTAAGAAAAATAAACTTGGATCTACTGGTCAAAGATGACATCAAGACCTCTAATGGGAGAATTTTTAAGAATAGTAATAATAGGAAGAGTAAAAAAAAAAAAATAGAGGAAATTTTAAGAAAAAAAAAGGGAAAAAATATTTTGTATTTTTAATTCAAACCTGTTACCTTACCTATCTTTTAATTATTCAGTAGACATTTTTAAGGGAATATTTATCTTTGCAGTCTTTTTATATGATAGTAATGGGATGTTATGGGATGTTAATGTACTATAATGTGCTTCTGCACTGGAACTAAAGCAATGCTGTCTGGGTTTGTTATTTTGCTCATTTTCATCTTGCATTAACAGCATACAAATGAAGTTACCAGGTATTTTCTTTGGCACATGTGAAAATATCTGTACCAAAGTCATATGCTCTGCATCACAATTTGAGACCTTTATTAAGAGCTTCTCTTCATGAGGTCCCCATTTTTTTGAGGTAAGCAGATATTGTCAAACGTATCATAAGAGAGCAGGATACTGGAAACCTGAGCAAATAATGATTAGGTGTTGTGAACTTCAGACTCTTTGGACAATGTAAAATTGACAGGCCTGATACAGCCCATACTTACTCTATTTGCAGCTGTGGTCCTAAAAGAACTGGAGTGGCATTAATTACCTTTATTAAAGGAAGACAAGGAAATGCAAATATTCTCAGGAGAAACTCAGACTGACATCTAAATGAGTTTTAATTCTATTAAATCCTTGCCATGCTAAGCACTCACTAGTGAGTTACATGTTCATATGACAGGGTTTTATTGTTTTAAAACACAAAAACGTGAGTCAGCCAGCTCATGATCTTTAAGCCATATTATAGAATCTTTTAGACTTGGTACAGATATCCAGACTCAGCTTCTGAAAACTCAGATGTTATAAACACAAACATTCTTCTTTCTTTAGGCTGTATGGTACAAATGGGATGAGCATTTGTTCTTATTTTAACTTGCAGGAGGTATCATTGTTTTCCAACACTTTTAGGAGACAAAAAGACATTCTGTTTGTTACTGACTGAGTTTCAAAAAAGAAAGGGTGGGGGAAAGGGAGCTGAAAATAAATTTTTTAGAAAAAGAACAGAGGAAATAGAACAGGCAAAACATAAGTGATTGACAAAAAAAAGGGTAAGATATGGAGAGAAATGAGCAATTTCAGGGCCAATCTAAGCAAGACATGCCCAGGTATTTTGCCAATCATAGCAACATATGTTCCTCCCTTCACTGTCACACTGATGCTTTCTCTCACTCATTTCCACTCACCTTTTATTCTGTCTTTGTCCCTTTGCCCTTTCACATCACCTACTCATTTTAAAACGGCAGAAGGGGAAAAAAGAGAATAAAGGAAAAAAAGAGACAGTTGCAAAGCAACACCATCTTCACTCCTTCCACTTAAATTCCTTTACTGCTAAGCAGTGTGGATTTTCCTGCAGCACCAGCTGCATTGTGTAATTAGGACTGCAAAGTGGAAAACTAATACAATTTTATCACTTGACTGTGTACTAGAAGGCTGGCAGAGGTTGCCTCTGCCACAGGTGTTGCAAGAGCTCAGAGCCAACCATTTTACAAACATGGCAGTTGCACAAGTGACTTTGTCAGCAGAGCAGAGAAATATTCCCCTAAAATGCATGTAGCATTCAGTTTCCTGCATTTGTAAGACTTTTTATAAAAGATTGGGGGGTTATTTTTTCCCATGATACAGAAATAATCTTTCTCTGTGAGAACAGACCAGTGAACCAGATATGAACCAAGCCTGTGAAATGCAAGCACCTAATTACATATCAAAGAAAAAGACAGACACTAGCTTAAATCCACAAATCCTGACTGCAGCTCAGCACAAAAGGCAAGCCTAAGCATTGAGCATACATATTCTGTAGGCATGTAGCATTTTCCTTAAAATAATTCACCAAGGAAAAACACAACTAGCTAGTGATTAGTGCACACAGTGAATGTATTGTAAATTACAAACAATTAGCCTATTTTGCTGCATCTGAAAGTTGTGGATGATAATCCCAATATTACATTTTACAGCAGTACATAGCAAGCATTACAGTTACAATGTCAGGTTTATTGAGAGAGCCATAAAATCAAACCCCTTCCAGCCCTACTTGACTTTAAGATAATAATTATAGACCCTACACTTGTCCAGTAACAAAGTCCCAATAAAATTCTCATCCTCTTGAGTTCTGCCTGCGGATGGCCAGAAGAGTTTATTAAGTTTTATGAAGACTGTAAATGACTGAAAAGAAATATAACCAGCTAATAAAAGTTGTTCTGTTCTGTTCTTATTTGTTCTTCCCTGGTTATATTGCAACTATGCATAGTTGCAGACAATGACAGCAAAATCAATCTTAAAAAACACGTTGTCACAGCCCAATTTCTCCATTTCTCCTGCTTGCAGTTTCTCCAGTTTATTTATCTGACATACTCAGACTCCTTTCTACTGATTTAGGGACAACTTTAGTTGAACAGTGGTTTTTATATCTCCTTTTAGGCTCATATACCTGTATTTTATGAAATAACTGAGGCTCTAGTCAGTAATGTCATGCTGCTGCCCTTCTTACTGAGCTTTCTGAACAGGGTGTGCCGATGTTGGCATGACCCAGCCTAAGCACTCAATCTGATTTGTTCTTATGGACCAGAAGGAGAAATCCTCCAAAAATTTCAGTCAAGTATCACTAGGTCAGTCTGTAAAAAGCATGCCTTTGTATGCCTATATCTGATTACTTTCAAGAGGGCTTACAGAGGAGTTAGAAAGGTGTAAAATAGACTCAGGCAAAACTAGGCTGAAATGATATACTGCAGTGAGAGATTTGTTCAATCTTTGTGTTTGGTGTTCCAGTAGGGTCCCTGTAGGGTCTATGCTGTACTGCCTTTGTGGTAGAGTTGGGGACAAGCTGTAGAGGAAGCAGTTTGGAGAGTCTCTTTTATATTTTTATGAACTTGTAGTGACTTTGACGAGGGTAAATCTTAATTGTCTTACTATTTTCCCACACAGTTCAAATTCTTGAAGGAAAAGTGACTTAGAAACCTGATTATTTTGTCATTTTCACAAATTGGTGTGTTAAAAGGACACTACATTTGCAAAGTACCCTTACCTATGCAAACAAAAAGTGTCTGGCAGATTAAAAAAGGACCACATACCTGTTTGTCATGCAAAGTTCCTTTCAGATGCTGTCACAGAACCATACTGAAAGAGAGTTTTGGCAGATGGCATTACAATTCGAATAAAGAAAAATAAGTTTCTGAATTCATGTATATTTCCTTGTCATTCAAATGCCAAGGGATTTTTTAACATAATGTTTAAAGTACAGAGTGACTCAATTTGAGTGTCCTTATAAATATAACTAATGCATAATGATGAATAAGTTATGACAAGAAGTTTCAGAAAGCAGTTATGTGCAACTAAAGCAGCTTTTTATCTATTGTGCAACAAAGCAAAGATAAAAGATGGGACTTTGAAAGTTCTCATCCTCAAAAAAGGCATGGAAGCCACTGAGGAGACAAAACCAGATTCTAGTATTGTTTCACTAGTATAAATCAAGAATTGCTGCCTCAGCAGCTGCAGTGTTAACCTGAATTTTCTACAATGCAATGTAATGTCCCTCATCAATTTTATTGATTTATCTATTTCATCAAATACTATTTAAATGGAGAGATAGACAATAGGCTAGCAAAGGCATAGAGTGCTTTCGGAAAACTCTATCAAAGAGTCTGGTGAAATAAACACTTGAAGAAAAGGACAAAGCTCAGTGTTTCTAGAGCCATTGTGCTGTCTACTCTTTCATATGGTTCCGAATCATGGGTNTTTAAACAACTAATGTAGCTGCATTACATGTATCCAGCTACTGTTCAGAACTGTGAAAACATACTATTAAAAAGCATGGTAGTCATGGAAACAGATCATGCAGGCAGTACCTCAAGGAGGATTCTTCTGTCTGATTTCATACAACCTCATTGGCCACTTGGAAATAAAATAAGGATATGTAAAATATGTTTGATTAGAGCACTAGTTTATTTAATCTGTCCTGAGAATTCCATCCTAGGCCAGTACCTGATGCTTCTAAGGCAGCTGCAGCTCATCACAAATAAGTAATGTACCCATGCAATTTTATAGCCTGAGCAGGATAGTTTTTTATTTGTGGACCATCCACAGATAATCACAGGGAAGGCAGAGAGTAATCCTGCTTCCCCTTTAGTAAAGTTTAACACTGAAAATAGAATTAAAATTTGTCCTTTGTGTTTGTTGCACAATAATAAGGTTTTCTTTCTTTGTTACACCAGAGGTTAATAGGTGAATGGCTAGCTAATGTTGAAGGTATATGAATTTGAGATAGTCGTAGTGGAATACCTAGCTGCCTCCCATAAAGTCTAGCCTGCACTATTAGTAGCTACGTACTTATACAGGTATTTTTAGGTCAGTAGCCAAACTGAAGGATTTAGGTTATATAATAACAGTAAATTTGATAACTCCATAAATTCATAGGTTATGTTGTTAAACATTTACCAGCAAAGGAAATAATATAAATGAATGAAGAGACTGAAAAGTGAAGAGAAGAAAAGCCTAGCTTCATGAGATCAGGCAGTTATTGGGTAGAAAACACTGGTTTGTAACAAGGCTGAATTGATACAGTCAGTAATGAGGTACAAGCACTGAAAGATTTGAACATCCAAAAGATCAAAAAGAATGTTTCTTTTCAGTCTGTTTTCTTCAAAGTCTTAAGGAATCGAGCATAAAAAAAAAAGATGTGTTAATAAAATCAATTTCAAAGGCAGAATCTTCTGCATTGGAGCTGTATGTGGCGTAGAGCAAATCTGCTGAACTTCAGGAATACAAATTGGTAATGCAGCACACAGTTGATGTACTTGGGGCTCCTTTCCTGCCCGTGGCAGTCCCTTTTGTGTGTATATCTGAACTTTGAACCAGCTAGCAGTGCCATCTCAGCTCCTCATCATGTAACTTTGGGGGCATGTGCTCAGCTTCTCCCGCAGGTTCACATTCTGCATTAAGATTCATCCTGAAGTGACTTTACCCCTAGCAGTGCCCATGTTAGCTAGTTTAAAGCTAGGAGCTGGGAGGATAAGAGTTTCAATGACTCTGTTTAGATGTAAATTTTGTTGTGTTAAAAATGAGATTATCTGTAATTAACACAGAATTAAGAAATGATCCCAAACTATTCTTGGAAGCCAAGGCACATGGCTGTTTCATTATTCCATGGAAGCCTAGAAGCAATTTTATTTGAATTATTAGCTAACAAGCCCTTTATGAACTCTTTTTTAATAGTTAAAACTCAGTAACTTGGTACTTTTTCACTGTATTAATGCAAATCTTGATTAAACATTACACAGTTCTGCATGTCAAAGGGATGAAGTACATCTGATGTTAAAAATATGTTGGCAATATTTCACTTGGTAACAATGCTAGGAGAAAATATTACTTAATTGATAGTAATATTTAGTGATCTATGTTCTGCACAGTTAAGGATGTAGCATGTGACATTAAGGTGCACAGAAGGAGGAAGAAGCATTTATCAGATGTGAGCATTACTTAGACATTTGTTTCCATTGTGCAAGAATAAACTATGCATAATGTAATTTTATTCATGAGAATAAATTGCACATGAATGGTTTGTGATTACAGACAGAACATAAACAGTAATGACTTTGTGAAATTTGCCAGTATGAGACTGGCAGTTGAAGAACAAAAGTTTAATTGAAGTTAGGCTTACATAGCTTGGCTTGGAGTTTGTACATTCCTTAAGTTTTGCAGATCTTCTGTGATAGGAAGAATGAATTTGGTTTTCTGTGGGATTGTCCATTCTGCCTTTGTTGTTATTTTAGTGAAGCAGTGAACAATTCCATTTCCAATTTTTTTATCCAATTTATTTTCTCCTGCACCTTTGGATTTGTACACTAGCATGGGGAAGGCCATGTTAGTAACTGCATTTTCCAGCTCAGGTAGTGACATTTGAAACATGTCTAAGTGGAGGAACCTGTTGAGGTAGTATGAAGAAGTTTACCATAGCATATACTTGTTGATTTTGTTGTTTCTTGGAGCTCCCAGGTGGTATGCAGACAGGTGACCTAGCAGAATGCACACAGCTATATCAATAGTAGGTTGGTTAAATACTTATTTTCAGTGAGCAATGTTATCCTCTCTTCTTGGAACAGTAGGTTTCAGGAGCAGCAGCACAACTGCTGTAGTTGCTTCATGTATCAGCTGGGCAATGTGGATATGCACTAAGGAGAGCACTGAAACCAGACATGTCCAGCTCTCTGCTCCTGAGAAGCAGCACAGCATGGCATGAGCAGCATCCACTCCCTGATAATCTCCGTGCTGTGCCTTAGGGTGTTGCAGGCAACACTTTTTGTGTAAGCTATGCGGTGAGGAACCCTGATTTAGTCTTACAAATCAGTATTTACAAAGACTGTATATCTCTTGAACTGGAAGGGTGTGCAACTGCATTGGAGTGTGGAACTGCACGGTATTTTCTAACTTCTAAGCCAGCTAGTTCTCTGGATACCCTCTGTAGTAGGTAACTGACTTGAAAAGGCAAAACTGAATTTGAAACAGGAAGAAAGAAAAGAGAGAGAGCAAGAGATAAAACAAACACAGGCTGTTGAGTTGAAAGATAAAATGTTTTTCTGAAAAAACTCATATATGGGTTAGAAAAGGACTCCTGACCTGTGCTTGTGTGTTAACAAAGCAGGTGAACCAAACTCATGCTGACTTCCACAGCTTCCACATCCTTATTGACAGCACTTTCAATAACAGCAGGCATTATATTTTCTTTTTTTTCTCTCAAACTATATTCTTTTTTATTATACAAATATTTTGATTGCAGCTGATTCAAGAAATCTGCTGTCATCTTTCTTTCCAGCCTGTCAGTAGGGTAGTGACACAATGCTGGCTGTTCTGAAACCCTGAGAGGTTTTTATGACTCTCTTTAGCTCAGTTAGTACTCCATAAACTTCAGAAAAATTAATGTTTGGGTTTGGTAATATGCTTTTTCATCTTGGCACGTTGAAATCCAAAATGTGCTCCTTCTTCCATCCCCAGAGAAGGTTAAGTGGTACCATCAAAAATCATTCTGACACATTACAACTTTCAGAAGGCATAATAAGAGCATCTGGACCATTAGCATAAACAGGCCGTGATGAGAAGACACTTCCATTGATTAGTATAAAGTGGCCTGCTTGAATTCATATTAGTGTTTGCTTTCTTTCTTTCCTTCTTTTTTACTTTCAAAATACCAAGGCTTTTGTTAACATTGGGCATGTAACTTTTAGAAATGCTTCAGATGCATACTGAGTAAAGTGTCTTAGTACCTTTTTGATCTTTTCGGGGGGGGATGACTGCTGCTGCAGTGTTAGCTAGATGCTGCTTTTCTGGTAGGAAAGAAAGCATGAAATGTGAAAACTGGAGCAGATATATGTATGCTATACCTGTTACCTGGCACCTTTCCTTCCACTCGTGGTATCTGTATTGCCAAGTGCTGCACAATTACTGATGCCCAAATGGTGATTGTACAAATGTTCCTGAGCAGGCCCTCCACTGGGTGATAGGAGAAGAACTGTGGGAATTCAATGTTAGATAGTGAAGACTGAAAATAGAGGATAGAATACTTTTTTTTCCCCTTCTATGCAAAGAAATCCCTCTGTAGTCAATAGAACTGAAAGACATAGGCGATAGGAGTGTTGAGCTAATGAAAAGACTCATATGTAGCATAGTGGCCATGAAACCACTGGCTGCAGAAATTATCCATGAACTATCATGCTAGTGCTACCAAACCAATGTTAGAGATTCCTATAGTTTATATCTCCCCTCCCAATTCAAATCATGATAGCCAATAGTAATCTTCACAAGTGTTTTATAACAATTCTCTTTTCTAAATGCTTACTGTTCAGTCTGATCCCTAATGATCATCACTGGGCACAGTGAAATGAAAAAGAAAGTGTAATGCCCTCAGCACTATTTTGGCAAATGCTAAGCTTCCTATTTTATGAAGCACCAAAGTATTTCTGTCCTGTAATCTTTCATTTCAATAGTCCTGAAAGCAAATGTAACAGAAGATTCCTCTAACAGAAGCTCAGTTGTAAACTATACTCCACTAACATTTTGGGAGGTGCAGGGAGTTTAGGGTTTGTGCTCTCTCTAGCAATTCCATTTTACTGGTCAACACAGAATTTTAATTGAACATAGCTTACAGGCTGCCTCTCAAATGGAAAAATGAAATTAGAGCATAGCCTTACATTGAGTTTATATCTATTATGATACGCAAAGATATTTTTTTATTTCCTTTCTTTTGAATCCATGACTATTTTATGATGTTAGATAATCAGTAGTACAATTCATGCATTTAAAAGTGGGTTCTCCATAATCTGTCCAATTCATTAAATTTTTACAGACTTCTACACTAGAAAATGGGATTTGCCATTTGCCTTCTCAATAGTTGTGCCAATTCAAAAGTACAGTTATTTGTCATTACTTTAGGAAAAAATAGGGCAATAGGTTAATAGTAAATCTTCAGTTTATTTCAGATTTTCATAAATATGTGAAATAAAATATGTAATAAATAATTTCAAGTATGAAAGCAACATTAAGTTAATTAGAAGAAGAAAACCTTGTAAGGTTACATGAAACTAAAATATATCTCTAGTAAATAAGCTAATACCTTATAATTTTCCTGTGTCATAGGGCTAGGTAAATGTATCAGTCTTTAACAGCAAATTATTTCCCTATTTGTCATGCATGCATTGAGAATGAAACTTGCTGTAGAAGCAGTACAGGATTTGTGCATGAGCTGCTTTCTTTTTGAATATTTATGGATTACATTCCACAGTCTTGTCTTGGGATATACAACATTTTGTGGGAAGCATTGTACAGTCAGTCTCCTACGGATTTTACTGAAGTTCTGAGCAGGTCTGGAAAGAGCCATACCAAGGCTTGGTGTGCCTGATAATGTGATTATGAGCCAGAGACATGCCCTTGCAACAGAGCAGGCCAACAGCTTCCTGGGCTGCAGTTGGCAGAGCATTGCCAGCAGACCAAGGGAGGTGATGCTTCCCCTCTGCTCAGCACTGATGAGGCATAGCTGGAGTTCTGGAACCAGTTCTGGGTTCTCCAGTACAAGAGAGACATGAACATACAGGAGAGAGTATAGTGTCTAGTCAAACTGTCTAGTTTGGTACTCTTATGATCTCCAAAAAGTGGTTTAGAAGTGCAACTGAGTTTGAAAAAGAAAAAAAAAATCTGAAATAAAGAATTCCAGAGTCTAACTTCCTTATAAAATCCTAGTACCACTCCCTGTATGTTGTGCCATAGTCTTTAACTGCACAGAAATCAATAGCTGTGTGTGATGGGAATGCCCAATGAGTCTCCTCTGTCAAAGTCATCACATCTGGCAATGAGATTTTTACCCTGTTCATGTCAGCTGAGATACTTGTCACATTTGTCTGGTGCCTTTTAAACAAAGAAAGTTCTGTTGGCAGTATAATACTTTTTTTTAAGTGTTCAGTGTGAGTGGTAATAAAATATGTATTTATGAATGTACTTGGATATATATGTATGATAGTTTGCTTGTACGTGAACACAGATTGATTTTCAAGATCATTAAATTAATATTTTAATTGTTAATACCTGAATGTTTTAGGTATTAACAATTAAATCTCTATTTCTGCAAAATGTAATTAGTTTTAAGGCCAGAAGATGCTATAGTATCTATTTTGGCTTGTACTTTCATGTGCTCTGATATCTCTTATCTGTAACAGCTTTGGAACAGGATGCCTTTGGAGGCTGTGGAATTGCCATCACAGTAAGACAAACAGTACAAATTTCTCAGGAACATTTAAGTATTCTTACTGTACTTACATGGTTGAAAGCAAGCTCTCTTTGTTCCTCCAAGGCCAGCTTTTCAAGGATTCCTAACAAAGGGAAAAGCTCAAAAAACAAAGTACTTCTTTTTGTGCCTGTTTGGGAAAACAGAATGCCCTCACTTCCTCTGGTGGTGATGTCATACAAGATGTGCTGCAGTTGATGGCTAGCACAGCTGTCGGAGCAGTGAAGTAGTTCAACTAAAATGTGTTTTTCTGGAGACTGAGATCTGTGTTTGCATGCCAATTTTCAAGTTACTACTACTTGGGCCTGCCATGATATGTGTTAAAAATTTGGCATT
Organism: Bucco capensis; assembly: GCA_013396975.1. NCBI lineage: Eukaryota > Metazoa > Chordata > Aves > Piciformes > Bucconidae > Bucco > Bucco capensis. The sequence continues at coordinate 930,700 of VWZO01004852.1, forward strand.
TGCTTTGGTCACTCTTACCAAGTTATTTCCCTCAATGCCCAGCAAAGTTCCACACTTTTCTTACTAGGAAACTTAGCATTCTGTGCTGCATTTACTGAGAGAGATAACTCTTTGTTTTTCAGAGCTTCCATATGGCTGGGAGAAAATTGATGATCCCATTTATGGCACTTATTATGTTGAGTAAGTTCCCAAGTTCAATATTAAGTTGCTGTTAATATGTCATAACCCAATACTAGTATCCTCTTCATTGCTTAACCTGGCAAGGCATGGGTATGATTACTTGACATGTTAAATTGAAGGTATACCAGGAATTCTCAGTCATCAATACAGCAAATCTGTCCAAATGTCAGTGTGACTTAAATCAATGCCTCAGGCATTCAGTCATTCTCTTTTTCCAGGGTCTGATTTCATGGTATCATTCCATATGATACTTGTACAAAGACCATATTCATTAAAGGAATATTGTATTTTCTATGTAAGGTTTGGATATCCAGTGAGGTAAATATCTTGTTAATCAATGAACAGAGCAAAGCATAATCATACTAGCTCAGTCAAGATCTTTTGCTGGGCAGTGCTCCTTGCTGCAGATCAGGTTTTTACACTGCTTGTACCAGAAGTGAGGTGATTTACACACTGCATATAAAATTTTAGGGTTGTTGTGTTTTATTTTGTACTTAGATATGCATCTGAAAGTAAGAGAATATAAATTTCTACTTTAGTCATGAGTGAAGAAAAAAAGATTCTCTGTGCGAAAAGCAACAGAAAGCTTTTGTTTGAAGTACTAAGTAAAACTTGTTCTGGACAGTTCCTACATAAAATAAGTAAATCAGAGGGATTTTCTGGGTTTTAGCTTAACACAGTGAATTGGACTTACGCAAACAATTCAAAATTGTAATACTTGTTCCCAGTGGTCAGTTCTCACTCTGCTCTTGCCTCAAAGCAAATACCAGAAGAGGGAGAAAGCCACTCCCCACCACTGTGCAGGCAGCACTTTGAAAGTCCTTTTATTAAAGAAGAGAGATCTTTAGGGAAGATGACCCCTGATCTGAAATCTCAATTTCAAATCCTGGCACTCAAGCAGTAAATTTATTCTAGTTGTTTCATACAAAATAGAAAAATCTAGTTTGTGCATTACATCATTCCCTTTGTCTCTCAAATCCATACAAACACTTCGACTGCAGGATCAGTCTGGATCAGATACTGATCAGATACTGGACAGATACTGAGGCTGCAGCTTTTTCAGGACATGCTAATATTAACATGCCCAGGGTAGACCTGGACAGAGAGCTCAAAAAGGATCTGGTTTCTGGAGGGTTAGAGTCTTGAGATTCCCTTTACTTCTATAACAGCAGCAGCTTGTGCATGCTCATTCACCTTCTCTAGTCTTCCTACAGAGCAAACAAACAAATGAAAACAGTGTTTGGCCACTGTCCTGCTGACTCCTGTCCCATTCTCCTAATGCAGGAGCACCTGCTCTGCTTCTTTGTCTCGGGCTTGTTCCCTGCCCTCAAGTGAAAGAGCCAGCAGCCCCATCTGCTTTGCTGCTCAGCCCAAATCAGCTTAGTCAGTCCAGATTCAAGCAAAAAAGATAAGTAAGTTTTTGAAGTCCCTATGTACTGCTATTAAATTTCCCTCTGTCTTTATTCCTGAGTTCTTTCCTGATGTCCCCAAGTAGCTAGGGGCTGGAGTTCTTGTATCTCGTTTTACTTAACCGCCCCGGTAGGTTTCTGCACGTGCACTATTGCAGCTGCTGGGTGTGAGTAAGTCTTCTGCCCCAGAGGTTGTTAGTGTGGTTCAGTGAGTTAACAGGTGTTGTGTATTTTCTGTGTGTTAGTCTGTTACTGAGACCCCACTTGGGTATCAGCACAGCCCAAGGCATTCTGGCACCAGTGAGCCTCACACTTCACTGCAGAGTCAGAAAAGGAGCAAGTATTTATCTCCATTTCGTGTCCACCCACAGGTAAACAGACGCCAGGCACCAGGCCCAGATGTTATTATGGAATTACATACTTGAAGGCTGTTTGTAGCAAATTTATTAATGCTACCACAGACAAGATTTGTGGAAGGATATGTCAATCCTACTGCAGGCTCAGAGGTTTTTAGAAGTGGAATGGATGTTCACAGGATGGCATTAAAACTGCAGCCACACTAAGTTCAGAAGGAGTTTTATAGTCAGTAAAATGCAGCTGTACTTTAATTTGCTGTCTGAGCTCAATTAGTTTGAAACAAAGATTGCTTTCCATTTTTCATGCTAAAAAGTGGCAGTAACACCTTTTTTATTACCAGTACTCAACAGATGAGTTAGTTCACTTTTAACTAGATAAAATCAGATTACAATAAACTCTCTTAATTAAGTCATAAAAGTGGGTAAATCATGAAAAGTTAGTTTATGAACTCTCACACATTCAAGTCCAGTCCAACTTTATATGCAGGCATTTAAACTGTCATTGAGAGAAGGGCTTTACTCTGATCACTGAAATATTTGTATTGGGAAGTTTATAAGGATGAGTCAGGCTCATGCTCAGTTTAAGGACCAGACATGCTCAGCTCAGAGATCTTTCTAGTAAAGTTAATGCAGACCATTCACATCATATTTGCAAATTCTGGTAAAAAATAAATTCTCCAGTATAACTTCCTCTCTTAATCATGCTTGAGTGTAGGTATAAGATATTATTAAAATTTTCATTTGCCTTGTTATACAGGTCCAGGCTTCATTTGTAACATGCAGATATTTGACATGTTTGCTATATGTGGGTTATCTTTAATGCAATTTTCACTTAATTTATAAACTAAGAACTAGCAGCACTCAGCTATGCAGGATTATGGAGAGAATGTAGTTATTAGAGTGCACTGGGTCTTTTAGCATTCTAATTGCCAAAAGATTATTTCCCCCTTTAAGGATGATTAACTACAAAATAGAACTTAATTTCCAGACATGGTGTCCTTAATAGAAAAGCTAAATTAGCCATACATGTATTTATTCTGGAAAAATATACCTTCTTGACATGATTTCTGGTAACACTGTGCTATTTCTTAAATAGAAAAATATTTTCTTTTCCTCATTGTGAAGTATTAGTAACTGAAAAATGTGAATGTAAAGAGGAGCTAGACACTAACAACTTATACATCAGAATGTCTGTCTTTTTTTAGTCATCCTGGTTCTCAGAATCACTAAGTTGTACTACAGGCAACTATTTCAAAAGGTAGAGTCAAAAACTACCAAAAACTCCCATACATTAAAGTAGCTAAGGCAAGAGATAGGTTAAACTCCTACTGCTGATGCATGTGCTTAGACGTGCTACCGTTTTGTCAGGGCTCAGTATCTTGGCCATCAACCAAAATCTGCATACTAGGCATTACTGCCCATATATCACCCAAGAATCTCTTTCACTTGTCCTAAGCACATCTAATAGGAAACTCCATCACAAAAACAACTTAGCCTGGCCACATTTGAGGAGATGGTAGAATGGTTCCTTTTCCTAATGGCTGACTGGTGGTGACAGTACCTACCTATAACAGGAGATAGTATTACAACTTCACAGCTAAATGCAGCCCAAAACCAAGTCCTACCTCTGAAAGATTATCCCTAGATAGCATGCAGCAAGCTAAGAGAGGACACCAGCACCCACTACCACTTCTTCTCTGCAGAGGGAAATCCAGGGTTCCTAGGACTAGAAAGCACACAAAAGACAGCATCATTCTTCTGTACAGCCACAATGGCAGTAAGGGAAATCATCTGGATTCTCATCTTTGGATTAGGCTTTCATATTTAATGTGTTGTGTAAAATAAAGGAAGAAAAGTGAAGCTAGAAATGCTCATTGAATTAGATGCTAGGAGCAATGAGCAATGCATTTTTGGATCACATTCAAAATCTGTCTTAACCACAAAAGCACTTACTTTGTAACCATCTCAAAACCTTGCATTTGGCTTGTCTTATTAAGGCCTAGGTTAGCATTATCTATTTTGTGTGCAGTTGAAGTAGATAGATGAAAGGATAGAATATCCTTTCAAGAGAACTACTTAGCTTAATAACTTCATTCTTAGGTAAACTCATCAGTAGCAATTTTTCTGATTTAGCCATGAAGCTGTATAGCACTTAAAATTGCATGAGGGAAAGGTGTTTCATGTCTCATCAGCCTAGGAGTAAAAATCCAGTGTTGCTGACTGATAAAAATGACTGATTATCAGCATAATTTTCTTTTCTTTGATACCTCAAATGCAGTTGTTTGAATTCCTTGTAATTCTCACACTGTGCTTTTGAGACTGCATACTACCATAAAACAGTCAAAATATGGGAATAAATTGGAACTAAGAATTATTAAGGTTGCAACAACAACTTGAGGTGCTTCAAGTACCTCTGCTAGTCTTCCTGTCTGATATGCTAGATATATATGGACTAAAACACAACTTAAACTCTACCTAGAAACTGGAAAGAGGCAGTGGATAACAGATCCTAGCTGTGATGTCAGCACCATAGGAACTGATGTTCCTTGAGCCATGAACACATACTATATTAGCTACAGAACCACATATAAGTTGTAATTTTGATCTGCAAGAGGCCTACTGCAGTACTGAGATGTGCCCTGCAATTGTGGCATGACACTAAGCATAGTTCAAGTTTCTAAACGCAGATTTGTAGGGTGATCATGGATATCTATTGCATCTGTGTAATATAATACAAAAGCTATGAGAAACCCATGCTCTTCTGGAAGGGAAGCTGAAGACCAAGACAGGGTACTTTATAGCCTCTAAAATAAGACATGATCCCTATGTTGAAGCAAATAATTCAATCCAATGTGTAGCGATGCTGGTTTTAACCTTATCAAATGCTAATATAAAATAAGATAGATATTTTACCCCATAACTGCTATTGGAAGCTGTTTCATAATTTCACACTTCTGCTTGTAAGCAGCCTCCAGATTTGAAGTCTGAAATCCTGACATCTTTAATATATTCTAGTGTTTACTTCCAAACGTATTCATAGAGTGCAATTATATATCAGAATTAATTCTGCTTGACTAAATAGCTAAAAGTCCTTTGGTCTTCTGTCATTGAAAACCCTCTCTTTTGCTACTCTTCCTGTAAAGGATACGATGAGAGTATATAGTTAAGATAGTAGTTCTAAATACAATACAGAAAATTAGTGGTGTAATAACATAGATGTACTTACTGACCTGTTGTAGGAAATGTAAAACTTCAAGAAAAAATGTGTATATTAATCTTTCCTATAGTTCATATACTGATCTATGTAGTTCTAATCTACCATCTGACTTAGTTTCGGCAACATCCAATTTTTCTGTACAGCTGAGCAGATATATACCATAGAATTAAAAAGAAATCTTCTTCAGTATATTTCCTGTTAGATTTGTTTCTAAGCTGTTATCATAAAAGCACTCTGTGTTCTAAACTTTTCTGTAAGTGATTAAGTAATTTCACTTACACCTAATGGATAGCAACGCACAGAACTGGTTCAGATCCTTTGAATCACGCACAGAACAAAGCTTGTGCTAAGGACATGAAAAACTGTCATTGTGGCATGCTTCAGCAGTACTGCTGTTTAATATGTAGGCTCAGAGATCTAAACTACTTGTCTATAGCAGAGCTCAGTATATTGAAAAGACAGGACACTTCTCAGTGCTCTTCATTATGCAATGCACTAGATTGAGCATTTCTCATCCCCATTAAAGTTGTGTGGAGTATAAGGGACATGCTCAGGCCCAATGGGGATTCATAATGGTTTCGCTCTCTAACCACACACACCTAAGTCACATACAGTATCCTACTGTGAAAATGATCATTTTCCCCAACTGAACCCAGTTTTTAATCAAAACCAAATTTTTTCCAGCCACATAAATAGAAGAACACAATTTGAAAACCCTGTCCTAGAAGCAAAAAGGAAGCTACAGCAGCATAACATGCCCAACGCAGAACTTGGAACAAAGCCTATGCAGGCCCAAGGTTTCCGAGGTACAGTACTGTGTCAGCTATCTTAGTTAAGATGAAAGATCCTGCTCGCCTGTTTATGTGACAATGGTTTTGTCATAGTCTGATTAAAAGAGTAGTGTTGCCAATTCTCACAGTGTTGTCACCTACCTGCTAGCATTTTCTCCCCTAAATGTCCAAGCTCCCAGAGTTGCAGGACTCACAAGCCAGGTAAAATAACCTTCAGAGGCATAGAGAAATAACAGAAGTTGACCTTAGTGTTTCCTAAAGGCTGAGTAATAGAAAGCACAATAAGAGCCCCAAAGTAATTTTCTAAATAAAAACATAAATTATATTCTTGGGAATGTACAGTTCTCTCTTGAGCACCAGAGGTTGGCAACGTTGAAATAATTAATTGTACTTCCTCTAAATTACCGTTAATTGATGTTTGGTATATTTCTAAGCTAGCTCATCTAGCAAGTATCAATTAAGTTAAAAGCCTCAAGCACTGTGTTATAGGAGTTTACAAGAATACAGCCTCTTGGTAATGTAAAAATTAATGTGCTTAAAATTAGCTGTAGAAGCAGCAAACAGTTTTGGTAGAGACAAATGAATTTTAACATAAGGTTATAGCCAGTAAATGAGGCTTGTTCTCCTTTGCAACAGTAGAAAACTCCTCATCAACCTTACCTAGACCCAAATTTGCCCACCTGCACCTCGCTCCCAAGAGGTCCCACAGCGTCAGTGATCTGTCGCAGTGCCGGCGTGACCCCGCCGGGACGCACAGGCTCCATGGTATGTCCTCTGCTGCTGGCCAGCCCAGCCCCACTGCTATGGGCAAAGAACGAGCAGTTGGAGTCACAACCTTTGCACTTTCCTCCCACCCTTCCTCATCAAGCACAGCACGGGAGAGAGGCATGGGCGACCCCTGCCACCCACACTGCACACCGAGGCACGCTGAGAGGGGATGTGAAGCTTGCACAGCAGTTATGTGTGTCACTTGTTGGATGTCAAAACTCCATGTGTTTGGAGAGAAAAGGTCACCTAATATTTTAGCACTGCTTGTTAACAAATGGAGTAAGACATTTGGGGGATATATTCCTTATTGCAGTTGGGAGGGAAATTATGGAGAATGTTTTACTTTGTAGACAAAGTTGAATTTATAGGTTAGGAAAGAGGTTTTTAAATTACCTCACAGATCATTTTTATTGTTGTAATTATTTTAGCTGCACAATATCCACTTCTAAATGTATTTCTAATACGAAAGAATATTTATAACTCCCCACTTACAGCTGATCTGCCATAGATAAGAAATACATTTTAAGCTTTGTATTACTACAAGAACTCACAAATATTTTTCCTGGAATGCCTGCACTCTTTATGTCCTTGGCTTTCATATTCCGTTACCTGCTGTCAGCCAGTATTGTTATCTGCTGTCCCTGCTGTGTTGTGACTAGATCAGAACTTTTGTCTTTCTTGTTTGTGTTGACTGATGTAGAAAAACCACTCTTCACTCGTGATGCATCACAGCTGAAGGGGACTTTCCTCAGCACAACTCTTAAGAAAAGCAACATGGGTTTTGGATTTACCATCATTGGTGGGGATGAGCCAGATGAGTTTCTCCAGGTGAAGAGTGTAATCCCTGATGGGCCTGCAGCACAAGATGGGAAAATGGAAACAGGTAATTAAGATGATTACTCTGTTCTTTTATATAAGTAGAATAAGAGAGATATTTCTAAGTCTTGTTGTCTCCCTGAGTGCATACGTTTTTCTTTATGGCTTGCTATGTTGATGTGTAAAATGGCTGGTCTACAAGAAAAGGTATGTTTCTCTGATTAAAATTTGCTTGTAATTTTTCTTTCTAATAATTCCAAGGAGCTTATTTTTTGTGTTTCAAAATATTGTAAGAAAGAAAAGAGCTCTGCTTTCTACTACATAAAAATAGGATATGAACATATCCTAGTGCTTCAGACCTGCATCATGGGGGGCGGGGTGTGTGTGTGTGTGTGTGTGTGTAAGACATCACCTTACCTGGTCTTGGCCACAGGCTGAAGATACCAGTGCTGTAGTTTATCCTAATTGTTAAAGAATCAAGCTCTTAGGAAACTAAGATTGTAACTTCAGTTTACTTCTCCAGCCAATATCTAATTTATGGGTCAGATAAAAATGCTGTTCAAAGAGAACAATCATCATCATGGCTAGGCTTTGCAAACGCAGCTCCGGGGAGAGCTCCATCCACACTCTTCCCAAGCGCTTTTTCCAAGCACTGCTGGCTGCAAAGGCCAATGTGGGACAGACAAGAGCAGTTGCAAAAGGCACAGCAGAAGGACTCCTTAGGAGGTATAACCTGCAAGACACGATTCTTTCTACGCTGTCTTTTCTCCTCAAGCGTGATCCTGCGTGCCTGCTCAAAAACATCCATGGCATTAAAACTAGTGTGTGTGCAGAGCTCCTGATTGGAGGCCAGAGGAGAGCAGTTCAGGTGATCAATATGGCCAAGGCTAAGCCTTGTATCTCCTCTTCGGGGCTCCTCTCTTGCGATGACGTGGTCACAACACAGTGATTTCATCTGAAGATTACGAAATGAAACAATTTTGGATTTCATCCCTTGGAACATGGAAGCAGCTGCCTGACAATGACTTGGCATTGCTGTGATTCTACAAAACAATTAAAGCAGTGAGGCAAACTAAGTGCACTGAGATGCAGCAAGAGATATCTCAGGTCCTGGTGATCTAGCATCACCACTCAGTGCCCAATGCTGGGCACTAATAGGTAGCTATAATTGTTGCAGACCCACAACAAACCTCACAAGTAGACTCAGTGGAACCACATCTCAGTGGATGAGTCAAAACAAGCCAAAATTGCATTCTTGATCCCATTTGCCAGATGTTTCAGAATTCCTAAGGGTTATTATGTCCTCATGTAAATCTAGCATCTGTGAGCTAATGATTGTTAATAATACTGCAAATGCCTTTCTAGGACATGTTTTAGCATTTGGAGCTCGATCAAGCTGCTTGATATGAACATTACACTCCACAGCATCTCTGTCTACCTCAGGACAGCCTAGAGCTTATACCACAATCTTTCCTGAGAGATTACATTGCTTTGTCTTGTCTGAAGCCTAATGCTGGTGATAGAAAACTCTCTGCATTTAGGAGGCCCCTGTATCCTATTAAAATATTGAGTGAATGTCACTGGTAAAAGATTGCATCTACATGAAAAGATTTCTATACAGCAAGTGATTTTTTGAATGATTGCTCTTTGAAGGCAAACAAAGATTTAGGCCTGTGGCTGAATCTGATAAAAGCTCAAGCGGCAAAGGCAAAAACTTTCCCTCAGTTCTCAAGGTTATTCAGTGGACTAGATAAACTGAAACACTCCCACATAATCAAGCCTGGGAAAGATTCTCATTCCATGCTTTTCAGTAAGTTGCAGTTTCTTTGGCGAAATTTTCCAGGATACAGATCAAAGATACAGGTCAGAAGTAGTTACTTGATTCTGTTGATGACCCTTCTGATTGATGAATAACTGTGGTCATCACAGCTTGAACTTCCCAGAAACATATATTCATCTGTGATGAATTGTCATAGCTCAGGAGTGTGAATCAAGAAATGGGAAGGATGCTCTTTCATTTCATCAGCCAAGCATACACTGGGCCAGCTCCAAGATGCTAAATTATCTGTAAACAATGCAGACTTGGACTTTTTTAGATGCTATCCTCTCAGTAATGGTAGCTTCTATTAGTTAATCTGTTCTAAAGATATAAACTCATACATGTAAGATAAGGTTCAGCTAACAGATATAGATATCTACAAGAGAGATGCTTACAGCTGTTAAAAATACTGGAAGGAGCAACCTGTGGCCTTGCTGCTCTCTGTAGACCCACTGTCAAGACCCATAACAATCTTCTGTATGTGATGAATTTTTCAAGAATCTGAGGTTACTCTAAATGAAAGCAAGTTGAAAGAATCCACACTTGTTGATCTACAAAGTAATAAATGTTGTTTTTCACTTGAATAAGAGCAAACCTAAAGCCATTCTCAGGTGATTGACCCTACAATGTCACTAAGCTTGCAGAGTAATTATCTTGTTATCATTCATGCGTATTTTTGCACAGTGAGGCTAATATCTTACAACCTCTGTAAAAAGGAGAGTATTCAAGACAAAGAATTAGAGACATCTGCAAAAGGATGCATTTTTACAAGTTCAAACAGATCATTATTTCAGTTCCCTGTTTTTTTTCACTGTTGGTCCAGATGAACAAACCATTATCTCACTATTATCAGATCAGAAGAGATGCAAGCTGTCCAGTTACAGCAACACTAAAAAAGGTATGAAAAAAAGGAAAAAAAGGAAAGAAGACAAATCAATCTAAAGAAGCAAATATGTTAATTTAAAAAAAATACATTGGCAGTCATCTGGGAATGTGAATACTGTCAGAAAAGACTCTATCATGACTACACATCAATGTGTGTATCTTCTTTTTCTAACAGGTCAATCTCTCTTACATGCTATCAGTCAAGATTCATCTGACAATATTCTCTTTAACAGTATTCCCTACCCTTGGAAGCCAACTGCTTACCACAGTTGTCATCTGAAGAGGTTCACTGACCAGGAGCTCACACACATATGAAGGACTTCATTTCCTCAATATCAGAAACTGGCTGAAATTTAACTGGCTCACCTGCTTGACACCACCTCATCCAGTGGCACCTGGAAGACTGGCCTCCCAAAATTAAGACATAGCATTAGGAACATCAGAAATTGTGCTACTCATTGGACTACTGAGGAAGAAGTATCTTTTCATAATCTGTATGCATCTCCAGGCTAAATATATATGAAGGTTTCAAGTGTCAGTCTTACAGCTGCAAGCTTATGCTGTGTGGCAGGTCTGTGAGAGTGGAGCAGCATACATAAAGCCAGCTTGTGTTATCAGCCTCCCTTAACACCCTTGCTTTGTTTGGAAGCCAGGATGTTTCATCTGAACCAGCAGTGGTCTTTTGTCTCCTTGTTTCATTCTAGCAAAGATCAAAGATGTCTCTCTTCAGATGTTGCTATCAATCCCATGGAGTTAAGAGAAGGAAAATTAACTGCTTGGAAAGGAACTAACAGCAATAACAAAATATTTCAGACATCATGGAGAGTGATAATTTCTTCCCCAGTGTCAGGCTCGTTGATGTGGACTTGTGTTAAGTTTACTGCTTGTGTTCCCATTCCCTTTGCACTGGCAGCTAAGGAAACAATGCAAAACACAGCAGAAACAGTATATTTGCATCATATACAATGAAGATAACTGCATTCTCTGTTCACCTGTGACACTTAGAGTTCCTTTCACCACTGATACCGGTTATATTTTCCTTTTTATGAAACAAAACAGGAGTAACTGTTTGGTAAAACCTTAGCCTTGTTTTCTAAAACCAGTCTTCTTTCATTTGGCTTTTCAAGGAGAGGAGATGGAGAGGGCATTGAGACTGGAACTGCAATGTGAAAGCTGTGGTCTTTATACCTCACATGAGGATGGAGCTAATAGATGTCCCAGTCACTCATAGCTGAGACGAACGGATGTCTAGAGGCTGCAGTTCAGTTTGTTTTCCTTGTGCAGTACACATGATCCTACTTCATTCAATCCACTTTGTATTTCTCACCATAAAAGCTTGCATATGTCATATAGCTAATGCCAAAACTGTTCAAGAGGTGTATGGGTAAAATTAACCCTGACTTTTGAGAATCCTCCTACCCATCAGGTAGACTGATGTTAAACTGTTAAACAACCACATTCCTCCCTCAATGCCTTAGGATGAGTGTGTTAATACACTTCTTTGTTTTTCCTTGTAATCTATTACAGGAAGCAGTGATCAATTCATTACTGTAGTAATAACCCTTTTTTGTTCATATTGTCATACACAAAAACAAATGTATATGACAAATCTCAGAAAACCATAAATTCAATCCTTGATCTGAACTCCATCATGCAAAATCTGCAGATTCTGCTACTGGGATATTTAACATTGGCCAGGAGATGATAAATATACTCTCTTAATCCTCACAACTATCAGGACAATTTTTGTAAGATTTGCAAGTTACCAGTTGAGTAAGCAGTGAGCAATGGTTTCAGTGGCTGCCAAAAATGCTGCAGCTGCATAAATAACTTTTCTCCTATCAAATGTAATTAAGATCTATCTCATATAATTTAGCTATTTGTATGAGCAGACAAAAAATATACATAGAAAATAATAGTCATAATCTTCTTCTCATGTACTATTTCATTCAGTAAATAATGACATCTTATTTCTTAACAATAAGAATGATTTGAATGGGGGGAAAAGCTTCTTTCTATATATATTTAAAAAGTCAGAACTTCATATTGCACTAATGAAATTAGTGATCTAAAATTGTACTTTTCAATGTCATCAGCCATGCTACCTTTGATTTTCTTTTAATTTTGTTATTTTGGCTTATAGAGCTTTATTATATCATTCAATTATCAAAATAAAAAGTAAACCATTTGAGAATTTAAGAATAAATTAATTAATGACTTTCAAGATACAACTTCTGCTGTATATTTATAATGGGAAATATCTTCATTGACAGTTAACAAATGTTTTACTTGAACAAATTAGTCAACACCCTTTTACTTGAATCTCCCTATCCAGAAGGAGAAATAGTCATTTTGGAACTTTGTAAAGTCCCGTAGAAACCTGTGCTCAATTGCTTGTGGATCAGTTTTTTGTCAGTGCTCAGAGTTTCTCATTTGATGCATGGCATAAAGTAAAAATATCCAGAGTTACATTAGAGGTGAAGAAGCATTTCCAGGCATATAAATCATATTCCAGGAGCTTTGTGAACCTTTAGCTAATGGGGGTTATGGAGACATTTCAGGCAATTTTGTTATGATTTCACTCTTAATGCATCTTTCACTGCCTGTTGCCAGAATCAGGATATTAGCATGAATGCACCTCTCATCTGACCCTGTTTAGCTGTTCACATAAGCCATTGTAAGAAGAGCAAAGTTTATTCCAGCACTTATGCAACTGCCGTTTTGTAATTGATGACTCTGACATTTTAAAAAATGGCTTGTTTGCTTAAAAACCTGTAATGAAAATTTCTAAATAACAGAAGGAGCACTTTTTCAAACCAGTAGGTGGGCATGGAGTTAATCCTGATGAAAAGCAAGAAGCCCCTGGAAAATTTCATGTGGCCTTTCTTCTCTTTGCCCCACAAAAGTCGTCTTCCCTCCAGCTGTCATGTTAGTACAATATTGATTCTGAGGCAGTGTGTGGAGGTGGAGCTCAGGGTGCAGTGCTGCTACCTTATGCTCTGTGCATGCAGGAGCAGGGAGCTGCCCCGTGCAGCACTTGCTTCTGCTCATCACCTCTTGCAGTTGATACCACAAGGAACCAGTGCCAGTATCCTCTAAATGCCACTCCTTCATCGTGCCCAGATAACTGAGAACTAGACAGTTCTTGGTGACTGGAACTCAGGAGTTTTGCCAGTTCTCAGCTATTGGTCTGAGGGAGTGACTAGGTGGTGGGGGAAGAAGTATGTCCCATCTCTAGAGGTTAGGTGCAGGACTGGGAGAAAACTGACTGGACTAGGATCTGCTGGAGCTGAAGATGTGACAATTTGTTTTTCTTCTGCAGGGAAGCAGGCAAAACAGGCAGTAATTTTATGCTCAGAGATGGCTGGAGAGTGGGTGTTTATATGCATATGTGTGCGTGTAGAAGGAGGCAGGAGAGGGAAGGGCAAGGTACTATAGAAAAGAAGAGGAGCTCTGCAAGAAAGGTCTGAGAGCAGTGATGTGAGTATAGATCTTCTAAACACTGACACTTTGACTCCTTTTGATGTATTGCTTTCTTCAGATCCTAATGAAACTAAATTAAAATTCTTTGTATTCAGCTGATTTCTTCTGCATTAAAATCAGCATCGTGTGCAGTATTTACTGAGACTTTCTTTGCCATACTGAGCGTCATCTGTGGCACTGCTGAAAAAAGTCAGATAATATAGGACACATTTTCTTTATAGGTCTATTGCTTGAGAATTTATTCATAGGCTAACACTGACTCATGAAACATGCTAGGTTATGCTGCTGCTCTGTTATTCATGACCTTTTCTATCCCACCTGTACATACACAAAATAACTAGTCTCAGTAAGCAAAGCCTATCAGCAGCTGATGATTTAATAATCAATGATTCAGCCTGAAATCACATCTTTGAATCCTGCAAACCCATCAGCTCTGCAGAAGCTGGCAGGGCTGAGCTGGGCATGCCTGTAACACGGTGAAGGACTGAAAGAGCACAGGAAAAATTGGTGGTTTCATGCTGGGGCAATTCCAAGAAGCAGGCAGCAGAAAGAGTTGGGAAACTGGAAAAAGAGAAAATTGAGATAATAATGGGAACCTGACAGTGTTTTCATGTCTTGTAAGGGAGAGGTGCAGGTTATAGTTTAATAGAAACATCATTATGATTGTGTACAAATGAAAGACACTCTGGATGTGCAGGGTGGCATTAATCATACCTCCGTCAGTAGCATGTTACTGGGATTATTCCTCTGGTATTGACCAGAGCCTCAGCCAAGACTCTTGGTACCAGTTTTATCTGATGGAGCCTGATTACCTTTCTTCCACTGAAACCTCTAGAAAAGTCCATGCAACCCACAAAGCAGCCTGGTGGGTTCAGGCAGCGTGTCCTCAGGCAACTGGAGAGGAAGGCATCCAGCAAGAGCAGAGGCTCTTGTATTTAACCTTGTTTAAAGGTGGTAGACTTCTGTAAAATTCTATATGAAATTCATGCAACTCTTCAATGCTATATATGGTGCCAAAATATTTACCACATTTATGTGTTCATACTTTTTCTATCATTTTAGAAGGTTGCTTTATTTTGAAGGGAGTTTTGTTCTAGCATAGACAAGGAAACTTAAAAATACTATCCTTTTACCTCTGATCGTTTTCCAGAGAGGTTAGAACAGCAGCAACATTACTCAGACTTCAAAAAAGCTTTCTGATTTTTTGGTAGATTGTTTTCAGCAATCTGTGTAGTCTGTCTTATTCCAATTATTTTCTGTATAACAGATAGAGTATATTTTTAAGGCCAGCCTTGATTGCATCAAAAGAAGTGCAGTTGACTGTTATGTAAGAGATTCATGTGGTTTTAGTGCAGTCCTTACTTATTTAAAAATAGTTCTGAATTGTTTTGGGAAATAAGGATAATAATAAGAATTGCACTTGAACAATTGTTCATGTCAAAAATACTACTCCATCCAAGGTACCAAGCTGATGGATTTTTATTCCAAACTGCACAGTTTTCTAAATTCTTTTGATAGCCTGTTTAGTTCTGAATGCAGGATTGTGATGTTTTAAACATTTCATTTGCTGCAGGAATAATGAATTCTGCTATGCTAGAACATAATACATGTAATTTCAAGCCAACTGGAAGTAATATTTTTTTCAAAAATGTTGGCAAATAATGTTTTTTAAAGCTCAAATTGAAAATAATATGAGCTTAAGAAAATTCAGTGAAGAAACAAAACTGTCATGTTTCTAGTTTTTAGAGATTTTTCATTTAACTATTTGAGCAAAATTGCCACAAGCTGGCAATTTCTTCAAGTAACCCTAACCTATAAAAAATTCTTAGGAAACACATTCTTTGTATGACCCCTTTTTTTGCCAGCTATGTCTAAACCTTCTACTTACCAAAACTCCTAATGATAATAATTTTCTTAGTAGAGCAACAGCTGTGTTTGTGGTGTATGTACAGGCATAGAGAGAGTGGTACAGCATTACTGGTCCATTTCAGGAAAAAAATGCAGTTGTTTCTAGGAACTAGGGCAGGTAAATGAACTCTAATATTATTTCATCATATAAAATATTCTTCCAGAAATATCACTGAGGGGCTGATGGAGCAGTCAATTTTACAGTGATCAGCCTGGTCCCAGGGATATGGATTTTGACTTTCCCACATAGAAATATATCCATATGTAGATATTAGCCTCGTATGTTTTAGAATTAGGATCTAATATTCTTCCACTAAGTTCTGTGTTGAACATGCTTTATCTTGAGCTGACAAAAAAAGCCAGGCTTTCCCTCATTTGAGTCTTCTAGTGGTTAAGCACAAAAGTGGCACTGGCTATAAACTCAACACCAGGTCCCCTCTCTCTCTGAGGGAAAGAGCCAGACCAAGTACAGGAAAAAGGAGAGACTAGAGCAAAGACCCTAAAGCAAAGGATAAAAAGTGAAACCTCAATAAAGACTATCAAAATCTGTTTGCACAATGCAAACACACTGAATGCATGTATACAGCCTTTAATCTATCATTTTCCAAATCTGAAAGTTTTCTTTTTGCATACTTAATAGGCATCATAAAAGAGACTAAACAATCCCTCTCTGAGTCAAGACTGGAAGGGGAAAGTCAGTTTTAGCCATTGCCTGATAGCCTTCCTGTGACTGTGAAAGCAGCTCCTGCTCTGCAGCTGACAAGCAGAGTGGTGCATAATATCTTGTACAGTATAATTGCATCCAATTCAACAGACTTCAGCAAGATTTTTACTCTTTCTTGCAGTGGCAGCAAGTTCTTATCCCAAATCTTAGAAATTACACGGGCTACCATGACTTCTTTGTAACCTCTGCTTGCCTTGCGGTAGCAGTTTTCAGGCTATATAGTGAACCTACTCCTTCAGAATAATTTAAATTTCTCATCCACTGTAGCCTTACTCTTACATTGCTATCAGTGATGGAATTTGATGTTCTTTTAAATCCTGATTTAGCTGGAAAAGAGAGAAATTGCATTAATCTTGTATAATTTTTATTCCTTTTTCTTTCACCTCTACATTTTGGTCAATTTGATGCAAGTGTATTAGTTTGCCATTAGATGAAGGCACACCTTGTAGGTTTGTGTTTGAATTAGGCAACATGTCTGCTTTTTAATTTGGAAGCGTGAGGGATTTCACAAAATTGCAGAATGCTCACATGACTAAGCTCTGTTTTCCAGAAGCACCTGTTAGATGAGTTCTAAATAGATGAGCATTTTATGGTATTCAGCATTTAATCCACAGGCCATTGAAGTAAATCCTGGAGGACAGTGAAATCTGAAACAGAAAATGGATACAGATAGCTAAGTTAGTGTCCTCTCTTTTAATAATGGTCTTTATCATATGACAAATAAGCACATTGAGAAGCATTCACATTAATTATCCCTAGCATATTAAATAATTCATAGAAATAGTGTTAGTAATTGTACTATAGTGACATTAATAGCATGATATCAGACCTTCATTGCATAAACCTCCTCCATTGTGCCCAGTTAATCAGAATACTTCTTGCCATGTGAATGCTAGCAGTGTTCTCTCGTGGAATATGTATATGTGTATCTTTAAGGTGATAATGAAAAGACTGGTTAGTTTCTTTCTCAGTGAAAATATACTGACAGAACTTCTCAGAATTTGTTTCTTCACAGCGTTTAAATATAATTACACTTATTAACCCTGATGATCCAGTCTTGATAATGTTTCAGTACTAGTTTACATTATTCCAGGTTCACTAGACATTAAATTCATTGATTGATTGGTTCCTCTTAATGTATGTAAAATTTATGAAGGCTAAGCAATTTTGGGATTCCTTGCTGAGAAAAGCTAAAGGACTGCCAGTTTGAAAATGCTGTGATTCATTATTCTAAATATTAACTGGGAACATAATGTATAAACTTTTACTAATTTAAAACTAAAACTAAATATAATTATATTTTGTAATTATAACATCTAGTACATTGTAATCAATTATTGTAGAAACTTGTTCTATTTTACAAGTGGTTTATTGCCCTATGAACAGGTACACATTCTCCCTGCTATATCCATTGTAAAATCCATGAAATCAAAACACAGTGAGTCAAACAAATGTTGAATTGATTCACCCAGCCATGCTTAACTTTGCTAGTATTTATAGTGATGTCTGTCCTGTTGGTTTCAGTAGCCCCAGATCTGATTTGAGTGATTCGTAAAGACAATTTTGGGCTTATTTTCATGAACTTGTATCTTCTTGATTATAGGAATTCAAAAAGGAAATTAAAATAGACAAGGAGCTCTGGTTTTGTTTTTATGCTTAGGGTTGTTTGGGTTTTTCAGTTTAACCTTAGGTGAGTTTCTTCTGGTTGTAATCTCCATTAGAATTAATGACTATGTCATTTCACTGTATTTCTAAAAATCACTTGTATATGCAGTTGACACTCTACTGTGGTTTTGTGTCTGGAAATCTCTTTCTGGCAAGGCATGTATGTGAGTATTGTGTGCACACAAGCCTGAAAAATTAATAATTTCATACTTGAACTGTCATAAGAAGCAAAAAGAACAAAACCAGTTTTATGTACAAATTGCCATCCATTTTTAAAAGAGCAACTTTTGGAGCTTGACAGGCCTTTTGGACATGCAGCCAGCTAGGGTCTTTTTAAACACAAGCAAGAACAAAGCACCCAGAGCTTGTCAGTTTCCTTTCAGTTTTCTCTAGTACTCTGCAGCTGGCATCCCAAATTCCTCCTGCTGCTTCCATTCCTGTATCCCACAGCACACACACTCACATCTCATCCTTAGTTATCTCTTGTCTTTACTGCACACATCATACTTTTACTCTTCTTCGTGCTTTTCTTGTGCAACAGTTCTTAGAAGGAAGTTTGTGAAATAGCTGTCCCATTTCCCACCATTTTCAGAAGCTTACCAAGTAAGGGAAGGCTGTGCATAAGATATGTTTGAGAGAAATATTCCAGAACTTGCCTTCTGTCACTATGGCTACTATCTCCAATAAGATGGACATACTTACTCTCAATTTTTGATGGACATAAAAGCAACATGCTCTCAGGAGAGATGGTACCAACTACTTTGTCAGGAACACAACAGAAATATTGCATGGAAGCAAATGACAATAATTGGTAGCCTTGTGAGGAAAAATTAGATACAATGATAGTTTGGTGAAGGGATTTTTTGACTACAGGACACCTCTGGGATGGTTCACAGTGAGAACATTAGGAGATGGCAGGCATACTGTGAGATATGCATACTGAGCAAATAATCTGATTCATAATCATAGTCATTCACAATAACTCATTTTAATTTACTTTTATTCATTAGCTAATTAACAAATTAATAAATTCAAACACCCAGAAAGTTAATTATTTTCTGAAGAGGCTGGGATGTGTTCTCACACACCACAAAGGAGTAATGCCTCTTTAGATATAAAATCTACGATTTGGCTATTGAGCAGTAAGTGATGTACACATAGCACAGCTTCTTTTGGTGTAAGTGTTAGGATCCAAGCATTAAGCTGAACCTTTACTCTGCACTGGAAAATTATATTTACCCTGCAGTGATGTTGTTTTTGTTCAAATATACACTGCAGTGGAAATGAAGTTACAATGAAATTGTGACTCCTCTGTGCTGTAAACCTGTACTGCAAATTCTCATCTGTCTCAGGATGCTTACAAGCCAAAACAGAAAATAGAGAAGGTAAAAGAGGGATACAAGGAAGCAGAAGGGCTAGTTCTATATTGGATAATCTTCATAAAAGAAGAATGTGATTCTTAGCCGTGCAGCTTTAAGGGTGAAAAGTGACCTTTTCCTACCCATTATAAGGTTGGGGTTTCCTGTGTATTATAAAACAGTCTTAAAGAAGGAGCTTGGTGGGACTTTTGTTAGTGACTTTACCTCCTTCATCTCACCTTCATTGCAAAAAAATTATTATGCAAGATTAATATTTTGGTTTCAACTCAGTGGAGTATTCAGGAATGGCCTGGAAAAGACAACTTGAATTATTCAGTGGCGAAAGTGTTAAATTGTTTTCCAAAGAATTAAAATATATTGTCCTTGAAAATGAGTGCCTGGCAGTGAAAAAGGCTCTAGAGATATTAAGATAACAATTTGCTTGGAAAGAAGGTCAGTTTGATAATACATCACACTTTATTAACCTGGAAGAATACAGTAAAAACCTAAGAGAATCAAAAGGAGTTCCACTATTTTTCGTTGCTGTACAATTTTAAAGCAAGTAATATATTTATACATGCCTGAAAAAATATTGAGGAGATCTTTTGGTATATAAATGACATGAGAAGCTCTCTGAAGTAAAGGTAACTTTTATGTTGATGATTTTACTATCAAAAAAAGATAAAACAAGGTAGTGCATAAGATAAGCATGTATCGACCTAAAGGTTGAATGGCCTTTAAATTAAGTTAGTGACCTGGCTGATAGTGAAACCAGATTTGCAGTGGTCTCAGAGAGTCAGCTGCTGAAGTTAGGCACCTTGGTGAGCATAGCAAGAAAAAGAGAGTTTTGATCAAACACCAATTAAAGTCATAGTAAATAGATAAGAGTTACAAAACTGCCCTGATTCTGGCAGCCATGCTCACTTCAGTTGCAGGGAATGTCCTCAAAAACTGTAGTATCCCTAAAATCAAAATGAACTTTCAAGCTGTACCTCTATAGATTTAGAATGGAGACCAATCCTACTCATCTGTCTTTGCACACGTTGAAGTGTCCAACTAACTGCTGTTACTTTCACTAAGTATTAAAGTTAGTTATTGTTTGTCCTCATAGTGCTAGCATTACTCAGAGAGAAAAACCAACTCTGTTAACCATTCCAGTTCACAAGCAAAACATTATTACTTATTACTAAAAATCCCAAGTTGTGTATATAGTTTTCAACATATAAAGACATTTGTCTTTATGCTACAGCCTCTTTGTAAATGCTTTATCTAGTTTCTCACCTTATTCATCTCCCTCTTTCCTTCCCAGCAGTTTATATCTAGAATTAGTTGTTGCAATGATGTGCAGTCAATGATGCTGCTGAAAACGTCTTCCACCAGGGACAGGTGGCACATTGCCAGGATTCTCAGGCAGGAACAGGGGCTGTTTGGTGTTTACATCATGCTTTGCCATACCCTTATGCCTTTAGGCTGCTGAGAGGCTGACTGGGCTGCTTTCCTCCTCCTGGGAGCCATTACCTAGATAAATCTGATGCTCTGTGTACAGAAATAGAATGTTGTGAGTACAAAAGCAAATGTGTTGTAAATTTTGACCTCCTTTTTCTGAAGTATAAAAAGGGTTTCATTTCTATGTGAGCCTCTGCACACAGTGACACCTTTCAAAGTGATCCCAAATAGCTATGCAAACAAGGCCTTTGTTTTTTATCTTGCTCTTCAGATCCACTGATGCTTTGTCGTGCAGTTCATTCACACTAAGCATTTCAGGATGCACAAGTAGATCCTACAAGCAAAATCTAGACAGAACAGGTTTACATAATTTGTCAATAAAAGGCTGCCTTAAAAATTGGACCTTTTTCTTTTTATGTGATCTTGCTTCCAAATTACTTTTCTATTAAATAATACCTTTTTGTAAAGTAGCAGTTTTAAATCCATGCTATGCTTTCAACTGCTTGAAAAAGTGAAAAACAGGCTAGCTAGGAAAAGAATTTGCCTGCTCTTTAGCACTTTATAAGCAGCATTCATTTAAGTATTCTATTGCTATTGCTTTGCTTACATTTTTAATCTCCAGTATTTCATGTTTACTGGATCAGCAAATAATCAAGGTCTTTAGATTTTTTTTTTAATGTATCTTATTCCTCTCCTCAAGAAAGTTAAATGCTTCTATTTAAATAGCTTTTACCACTATATGCAAAATACAAATAAAATGTAAATAGTTTCTTCTACTAATCCACATCTGCCTGAGTGTAATTACATGATACATGCTGGTTAAGCACAAAAATTTTGAATAGACATCTTTTTAATTAGACATGTGCACTGGGTCACAGTAGATTTTTAAAATGGGTTCTAAAAAATTGATTGTATAAAATTGGCACCTGCTTACTCAACAGATCTGATTCTTGGCTAAAGTTGCAGACACGTGTTTGTGTTGCATCCTTCTATTGGCCCTTTTAAAGGAAGCCAAGTTCAGAGCCAGCATTCTCAGCCTTCCCAGTGATGAGGACAGATTTTTGCCCAAGTTAACCACTTCTACAGTGATGCTTTATAGAATTACTGACTTCCAAATGTGACAAACAGCTGATTTACATCTGTTGCTCAGTTTAAGCCTATATAATGCAAACCTGTTCTCCCAAATAGCAAGAGAAAAATGGCCGCAAGTTGTGCCAGGGTAAGTTTAGGTTGGTTAATAGGGAAAATTTCTTCACTGGAACAGGCTGCCGAGGGAAGTGGTTGAGTCACCCTGCCTGAGCAGGGGGGTTAGACAAGATGACCTCCAGAGGTCCCCTCCAACCTCAATCATTCTGTGATTGTGTAAGCTAGTTCCAGTCATTTTAGTAGGTTTAATTCTAAAAGCCAAGGAAAGTTCGATGCTTAATATAAATGTTCTAAATAACTTCAAAGGTACCCACTCACTGTGAAACTGTGATTTCTGGAGGCAGACTATGGCTTGCTCAGAAAATCAGGCAGGGATTGTAAAGGGGATTGCTGTTATGCTTGTGCATATGCACCCATTATTATTGGAATCAGGAGAAGAGAACAGGCAGAGAAGATGCTAGAAAAACCTTTCAGGGAGTTTTCCTACAGTAGAGAGGTTTTGAACTCTGCATTAGCATGGCACTGGCTCTGTAATGCTCTTATCTCTCTCTTCCTACCAAATGCTAGGTACTCCTCTCTGTGTCAGCAAAGAGGAGCTCTCAGCCTGGCAAATGAGTTAGATTTGGAGAAACTCCTACAGTTCAGAGATTTATTTGAAGGGTTTCTGAAGTTAACCCCTTCAATTCCTCTTTCATGTCTAATGATTTGAAACTTTCTTCCCAGTTTAACACCACTGTAGCTATTTCTTTCAGTTTAACTTAGCAACTCATGCCTTTTTGCCCATCTCTTTTAACCTTCAGCTGTATGTTCTCCATATAGGTGTTATGGGTCCCAAAGAGCAGTTCAGCTATGAGTAGAGTGTGCGACATACTACTCACCTTATATCTCAGAAACCACAAAGACATTTAAAATGTTGTATCAGGAAATGCTGCAGAATTTTATATTATCTTGTTAGGGATAATGCAGGGTCATTATTTGAAGGAGGAGTTCTTACCCATGGCCTTCTTATGCTTAGTTCTGCCTGGTTTGTGGCTGGAGAAAGGAGCTACTTGGTCTATTTATTTCCTGACAGCACTTCTTGTGCACAAGTGAATTTCTTTTCACTGCAGACCTATGTGATGTCAACTAGTTTATCTGATTTTCTGATTTACCAAAAACATATTGTTTTAAGTTTTATATCATAGCTAGTCCTATACAAATGCATAAAGTGTCAGGGTAAAAACAAAGATTTACTTGCCCAAAACAATAACTGCATTATTCCATTTGCACCTTGTTTAAGTATTGCAAGGGCGGATGAACAGATTGTTTTCCTCCCACCACGTATCTGCATTGCCAGCACTCAGGGAAATAAAGACTGCATAGATTAAAAAGTTGCAAGGGTACTATTAAGGCATAAGCTACTAAAAGAGGAGCATGCATTGAGGAGGTTCCAGTTCAACAGTATCAGTTCTGTTATAAGCAATATAAGCCTCACTGCTAATGCGGGAGCCAGGGATGAGAGTGCAGGTAAGATCTTTCTATACCAGGGCATGAGCAAATCACAATGACTTGGAACTATTGCAGCTGTGGTAATTTAGTACAGTACCTTCTTTCTGTCTTATAAATCTTGACTTTTGAAAACTGTTTTACTCTTAACTGCTTGAGACAGAGGCATTGGAGTCTTTCAGTACCGCTTGTGAATGACTTTACTGGTTTTGCTTATGATTTGGAATCTATTTATGATGCACATTTAAGACAATGTTTGCAGCTCCTTAAGATTTCTGTGAATAATATTCACAAATATTTAAACAAACCTCTTAGCATTTTTTTCGTAGACATTGTCTGAAGAAATCTTTCTCTGAATCACAATTTGTGCAAATGCAATTAAATACTGTCAGGCTCTTAGGCTTATTGTGTGGGAACTGACCATTTCTTTTTCACATAGGATCAGCTTTTGCCTTTTGTTGTCACACAGAAACAGCCCTTGCACTGGCATCTTGATGATACTCTTTTTTCCTGAGTTCGCTTGATTAGATCTTTTGATTGAAGTCCTTGAAAGACATAATTTCATAAATGCAGTTGAAGCAATTCCACACAAACCTCCTCATCCTCACTAAATCATTCTCATTTTATTGCTGAATTTTCAAATGCATTAAAAAACATTGTTATGATAGATCGATTATTGAACTATGCACCTTGTAGATTCCTCACAGTGTTGTCTGCATAAATGATTTCTTGTTCCTAACTAAGGGTAGGAAAATAAGACAGTCTTCACTTAGAAAAATACTTTAACTTGTGGAATTTTCTTCTCCTTTGTTGTAAAGATATAAAATGTTTTATTAAAGTGGGAACTGACTGTGGGTCACCAAACTATTCTGAATAACATTTGTACTGATTAATCATTTTTTTAATGTGCACCTTAACAGTATTTTAAAAATTTATTAATAGCTATAAATATATAGATCCATTCTAACAACAAGAATGGACTTGAACTTATTTCTGAACTTTTCAGTAACAGAAGCTGGTTAGGCCATGAACAATGTGGAGACCCATAAATAGCCTGTTGACTTAAAGTATTCTGCTTTTGTATTTGCTCTGATTGATAACACATTCCCTAAGACAAGATTTGAAGGTAAAGGTAGTACTTTTATTTTTATTTGACCGGCTGGTTTAGCTGGAAATATTAAACTGATTTTCAGGCATTTGGTCCTCTTTTCCTGATAAAAAGCTACTATACCTATCTATAAAATTTGTGCTGTCATTGTCCTTGAACCAACATGGCTACAATATGCCACTAAACATCTCTACAATATGCAAGATACAGTTTCGTTCATGCCTAGAATAGGAAGTGACTGTGGTAGTCCTGGATGTCTGATGGCAAGTAATGACATTTAATAGAAACTGTTAATGTTATGATCAATGCAAAAAGTACTTCCATATGCACATGCAGATACAGTTGTGCATCTCTCTTCACTGATTAAGTCCATGAGTGCTTTCTATTTCCTTTTTTATTCCATTTTACTCTTCACCAAACAATGGTATTTCTTGACAGCCAACCCTCAAAATAAAATCCCATTGTACCTTATAAAGTCATCTATGGACTACACTGAAAAGAGTAAAAAAAAATATGGAAGAAATGTTAAAAGAAGGTGTATGTCTGGATCCAGCTTGACCCTCCAGCTGTGAGCTTCTACAAATAGTACTGTTATTGTTTATTTGACAGTAAAACTTTGGGGTTTTGTCTCCATTATTTGAGCAGTATGTTGATCTAATTTTATTTTTTAGTAGAGTTCTATCTCATTTTAAAAAATTCAGTGCATATACAGTAACTGAAGTTGTCTCATGTTATCACTTTTTTTCTTCTCTTTCTAGGTGATGTCATTGTCTATATTAATGAAGTTTGTGTCCTTGGACATACTCACGCAGATGTAGTCAAACTCTTCCAGTCTGTTCCTATTGGTCAGAGTGTCAACTTGGTGCTATGTCGTGGATACCCTTTGCCCTTTGATCCTGAAGATCCTGCCAACAGCATGGTGCCACCCCTTGCAGTAATGGAGAGGCCTCCGGTAGTGGTAAATGGAAGACATAACTATGAAACTTATTTGGAATACATTTCTAGGACTTCTCAGTCTGTTCCAGACGTAACAGATCGACCACCACACTCCTTGCACTCCATTCCTGCAGATAGTCAGCTTGATAGCACATTCCCACCACCTGCCCATGATGATAATGTATCAATGGCTTCTTCTGGGGCCACCCAAGCTGAACTCATGACCTTAACCATTGTGAAAGGGGCCCAGGGCTTTGGCTTCACTATAGCAGACAGTCCTACAGGACAGAGGGTGAAGCAAATTCTAGACATTCAGGGATGTCCTGGTTTGTGTGAAGGTGACCTCATTGTTGAGATCAACCAGCAGAATGTACAGAGCCTGAGCCATGCAGAAGTAGTGGATATACTTAAAGAATGTCCTGTTGGAAGTGAAACTTCTTTGATTATCCATAGAGGAGGTAAGTTTGGAAAGTCTGTACAATTACAAAAATGTGTGTAAAAGGTTCTAAACCATAAGACATACATATACTCACTACGAGCTTGTGTGCTAAATTGGAAATTAATTTCCATGTTGTGGGAGGTAACAGCATTGGTTCTGGAAAAGCATGTCTGCAATTAAGTATCCTAGGCAGAATCTCACAGTTTGTTGTATATTCCTTTTTGTGTTTTGAGTGTCAATGGTTCCACCTCTGTATAAGGGTAAAACTAGACCAGCTCCAGACTTTTCACCCCATAATAGTTTGTGTGGTGTCTGCAACAAGCTCTTACAGTCCCAAAGCAGTACTGCAAGCTGTAGATATAACTATGTATTGACTCCTTAAGGTAGATCAAAATCAGAGCAACCTGTTAGCCCTTTACAAAGTTCCTGGGTTCAGTAAGCCATTTTGCCTCCCTTTCC
Source organism: Bucco capensis (assembly GCA_013396975.1). Classification (NCBI taxonomy): domain Eukaryota; kingdom Metazoa; phylum Chordata; class Aves; order Piciformes; family Bucconidae; genus Bucco; species Bucco capensis. The sequence continues at coordinate 957,098 of VWZO01004852.1, forward strand.
TTCATTGTAAAAGTGTTGTTCAACAGTACTTTTGTTTCTTTCTTGACAGCAAAGATCTATAGTATATTTTTCTCTGCTTTTAAAAAAGAATGAAATAGTTTCTAGCAGCTTAGTTCATGTGACCAGCCTAACACAGTAAAGGTGAATATACCCCACTGAATGGGGATAGTCATACATCCAGTGACATGGGAATGCCTTTAGAGGAATGTAGAGAAATTCAATCACAATTTATTATTACCTTAAGTGAATAATAATTGAATTTCTTTAATTAAAGATCTTTATTCCTCTAAAGGCATTCATATGTCACTGAATGTACATTACACTGTGCTTCAAAAGAAAAAAAAAGGATTCTATAAAAAATACTAATTACTTTCCTTCTGAAGGGTAGAGCTTGGGAAGTGAAGCTTTAGTGTTCACATATGCCAAATGTGTGTTGTTAGAAAACCTACAAATCCTTAGAACAAGGAATATAGTAGCATTTTATCAAACTACTGAAATAATAAACATAAAATGATCTAAATATCTGCAGGTTAACATTGTCAATAAGGTATTTTTCATATCTATATTTAAAAGAACCATTTATAAGAGACAGAATCTGACATTTCTTTGGAATTAAACCAAATTAAGGATAAGTAAAGGCCAACTTGTGTCACTATAGCATATGAATTTAGAGAAGGTTAATTGTTGCAAAGGTGCTATATTAGTTGATATTAAGTATGGTTTTATTTAGCATTTGAGAATCTGGAACAGTGGAGTAAGCAATTTTTTTTTTTTCTGCAATGCTGACAAGTTAGGGAGAATTACTTAGCAAAAGAAGAGTATGAAGGGGACTAGAAGGGTTAATGTACCCCCAAAAGATGGGATTTTATTTTGAAAAATGCAAGCTAATCCCCCTCTAGAGGAAAACAATTCAGAACACCAGTCTTCAGAGAGAAGTAGAGTGTGAAATCCAGTATGCTGAACAAGCCTGGGTAATAGTAAGACAGCAAAATAGGTATTTCAGCAATCAGTGCAGGACAGTAGCAAAAAAACCCTGAAGCAGCAATGTACTCATGTTCACGAGGATATTTCTTCTTTCTCAGGAGAATTTCTGCATAGAGCATCCATTCTTGATCAAAACAAGTTGATCAAGATGATAGTTTTAACAAGTTCTGGTCCATTAACTGAACTGTGGTTGTTTCCTACACATTGCTGTGGCAGAGAGGTGATCCTGCACTGAGCTCAACCCTCACTAAAAGCAGTATAAACTTACATCAGCTGTCTTTTGTCAGGCCAAACACTGAGGTACAGATAGTTACCCTAGCTCAGGTGACATAAAATACTAGATCCAAATGCAGTTCCTGAGTCTTAACTCTGTTGCTGAGGCAGGGGGTGATTGGTTGCTTTAGAGAATGCAGAGATGAGAAAGAGAACGTTTTGTTCATGGTAATACAATGACCAAGGCTAAAGCAACTGTTTGTGATTAAACTTAATGGGATGATACAGAACTAATGGAGTTTTGCTATCAGAAATATGGAATATACCTTAATGCAAGGTTGTTAGACTGAAATTAAAGAAAAGGCACTTGTGTTTGAGAGATTCAAATGAATTTAAAAAATACAGTGTATGAGACAGACCTACTCTACCTGAGAAATGACTACATTATAGCTTAACAGAAATGTGAGAACTGTTTTAAGGTGACAACCTTGGGTTTTTTCATAAATTCATAGGAAAAGGGAATCCATGAGACCAAACATGCATCTATAATGCAGATAATTATATCTTTGTTAGCTGTCATGTCTCCTTTTATAGGCCCTGGTCAGCAATAGGCCTTTTTAGAGTGTAACTCATGTCATTTCAATGTAGATGTTTCAAATAAGTCAGGTATACTCTGAAAGTACTATGAAGAGAATTGAGGATGACTGGTTCAGAAGTATGTGTCTGTGCCACGTTATGAATAAGAAACAGTATAGATGTGGTCATGTGAGATAATCTGAATACAAAACAAAATTCTAGTACTTAGAGAAACCTGCTATGATTCTAAAATATATAGTCTGTAACACTGGTGAAGCAAGGCATACTTTCTTGTTACTCATGGATCCTTTTTTTGTTTTATTATCTCTAATGTGTAGTGACACTTGAGTAATACCATCTTTCTCCATCATTACCTTATGCATCCTGTCCTTAGCATCTCATTTTTAAGATTAAGATCAAAATACTATTCCTGCCTGTGGAACAGGGAGGCTGTGTTTTGCTTAAGATTGTGTGTTGCCTTGTAATCTATTCTGTCTCTGATATGAATATGGCCTGACTGTATGGTTCTCTGTGGCAAATCCATTTTTGTAATGACTCAATTTCTCTCTCTCATCCAGCAATCTTATCTATATTGTAACCAAGAAACAGAACAACATTGGCTGAGATACATTTTCACTATAGGAAAAAAGGATCTTATACAGGAAAAAATGCTGTCTCCTATGTATATAGTATGCATGCTACAGTATTTAAAAAGCTCTTGTCCCTCAAGCCTAGGAGCTCAACAGCCAGAGTATGCAGGACAAGGAAAGGTCTGCATGTTTCAGAAAGATGGAGGGAATAGCAGCACTCAGGTTTAAAGAGGCCACTAGAGAACTGTCTGAACCAACATCAAAAAGAGACTTGTAAAGGGATACAGTCCCACTGAATTTGTAGTGTACTCATTTAAACATTTCTAAAGCAGAAGTAGTAATTTACCTGCTTGTTAACAGAAAAAAATCATTGAAATAATATCATTGTGTGTCTGAGAGAATACTAAGCAGCACATGCTTAGATGGCAACTATGATACTCTATGGCTAGAGATCTACAATACTCTTTCTGTGTATTAGTCAGATTCTTTGCTAAACACAGATGTGCTGCTTAGTTTGGTTTCCTTGCATCTGTTTTTGCTGACCAGCCATATAGTTCCCATTAATTACTATAATCTGACAGAAGTGTTCATACTAAAAATATATAAAATGAAAGATGGTGGAAAAATGTCACAAAAAAAAACATAAAAGGAAAATCAATAGGAAATAAAAAGGGAAGGAAAAGATACAGAAGTATTGTTATCCAAACATATTTACCCCTTTTCAGCTTTGTTTCAGCCTTCACACTTCATCCTCAGCTTCTGCAGCAGTCTGCATTGACTATAGACTGCTGAAATAGTGTGGAAGAGCTCCCAAAAATCAATCTTTCTGAATGTGGCCAGAGCAGAAATTCTGCCGTGGTCCAGGAGTACTGAAAAACAGCACTAAGTGGTTGAAGTGAAATGTACCAAATTTATGCAGAGTAAAATATTCACTAATTAGAACATCAAAAAAATGGTTTTGGCATATTATACTCAATGAGCCATCCAAGTACCTGACATATGCCATCTCTTTTGGAAAGTACCTTTGAAATACATGAACTTGTAGACAGCAGGCCAGCCATACAAGTGTCCCTGTCTAAATCGAACTGACACACTCAAATGTAGATCCATCAAGACTGTGTCTGAAATACTGTGGTTAGGGAAATCTGAAGACTATTTTGGACTGCTTTATGTAGCTATAGCAACTCCTAAACAAGTGCTGTGAGTGAAGCACTAGAACTAAATGCAAAAATGTGGGAGCCTGACAAAATTCCTACATCAGATGGCTATTTTGTAGTGGTGGAATCCAAACAGGCTTTGAGAAACTGAGACTGTTCTTATGAAACAGAGACAGAGAACTGCTACAGTGTCCTTACTGGTTAATTGTTAGCCCAATCCTGACATGGGACTGGAATAAGCCAGCAGCCAGTTTCACCCTTACACGATATGGGAGAAAGCATGGGCTGTATGCAATGTACAAACAGTCAAGGTGAGGAGGGAGAATTTAACTACATAGATACCAGTACATCACACAAAGTATCAGCAACTTCCAAAACAGCCAGAAATTTCACCAAAAAACCTTTGCATATTCTAGTGAGTAAGCCCAGCCCCTCAAAATGAGCAGACTTCAATGGAAGGAATACTACATCCTTAGTTCCATTTCTGTGGACTGATGTCAGATTTACCTGTGTTCTACAGAGATTAAATATGTTTATTGTCCAGGCTTGCTATAAGATGTCTTCTAGTCTTCTAGTCAGGAAAACTAATACTTCTTTTTCTCCAAGTTGTCCTCTCTCTTGGGAAAGCTGTACAAGGCAAAGCTGCAGGCAGCAGCATCACCCTGCTAACACTAGTCTGGCCCAGGCAGTTCTGATCTCCTGGTTCCACAACCTTAGGCCACCAGTGAGATCTAGAGCTTTGATTTTGCTTGTGCAGTTCTTCATTAAAAATATTAAAAGAATATCTGGTGCAAACTGGAAACCCAGTATCTCTTGACTTATCCCCAACTGAGAGCTTTCTACCAAACAGTACTAGAGGGTTTGAAGAAATGAAATCATGGTGTAGGCTTTTGAATTGGGACTTAGAGATTTTCTATAATCCTACTATCTCTAGTCTTTTACATCCCTGGCTCATTGCTGAATTTTTTCCTTCCAGTCACTTCGTATAGGAACCTAGGCTTGGTTTAATTGCTTCTTAAGATACTCTGAATTACTAGCAGTCTGTTCATGCTTACTTTGTTCATGAAGATATGCTTCTTTCTGTTGTCTCTTGCCCAGTATCTCTTGTCATATAATATCTGATATCTCTCTGGCTTCCTGGCACACTTTCTCCTCTCCAGTTACTCCAATTGTACATTGACTGCTGATCCCTTTTATGCCATGTCTTGAGCGTATTTAAATTTTAAAAGGAACTTAGACCTGTTCGGCAACATCTGCATTTTTAGCCCTGCTGTATTCTTAAATGACACATACATGTATTATTGGTGAGTCTAAGGGGCATTTGATCCTACAAAGGGAATGTGCATGTGAACATGGTAGTGAGCCACTGATCTATTTGAAGAGAATCATCTGAACCATTGATACCTAGAAGTCAATGACTTCTGTCCAATATGCTGCTAAAACATCTTTCAATGTTCTCTTTCTGATTCACCAAATCATTTTGCCTTGTCATCCATCTGTGAAGTGCTCTGTTCCTACATCTGTCTGCTTTAAAGCCGATAGAAAACAAAGGATCATAGCTGACCTTTGTTTCCTTCTTTCCATCTCAAAATTATGAGGTTTTCTATGACAACATAAATTCAACAGATTCCTCAGCATGACTTCTCTGTACCCTTCTCATGGTGGCTTATGCGTTATTTCTTTTTTTTCCTCATTTTTGTTGCTGTTCTTAGCTAGTAATGCCAGAAATATTAATGATCAAAAATACTGTGAGCCATGCTATGTTGTCCACTTCATTGCCTTTGCTGTTAGATGTCATGTTGCCCTTTTCCCCACCCCTAGCCTTGGTCACTTGTCCCTTCCTACCCTCCCTACATAGAAATCAATCTTTTGTGCAAGATATTTTCATAACAGCCTTGAGAGAGGGGCAGCTGTCTTTCCTATGTTAATTCCAGAAATAAAATCTCTGAAAGACTGGAAAATACTTCTGCTATGCAAGATATGCTACCATAATATTAACATAACTCCTAGAAGCACTGCTTTCCAGAATTATTTTCATAAAGCATGTCTCACCTTAGAGTATCATATTTTTATCTGAGACATGTACTCTCCTAGTAACCTTCAAATTATTTACATCTTTTTTGTCCTATACATTGAGACTGTTTTATACTTTAGATTAACTTGAAATATTTTTTAAGCATCTTGTTGTAATCATCTGGTATAAATCTACTTTATTAAATATTTTGCATGTTATAGCAGATAAACTAAAAAATAAATTACATATATAGCCTAGTTTATGAAGGGATTCAATATAAATCTTGTTAGTAAGAGAAATAGTAACCTCTCAGTAGCACAGGGAATGACAAATTTGAACAGAGGGAGTCATGGCAGGAGACTAGATGTCCTAAAATTCACACTAATGAGACTTTCATATCTTTTCTTGTACAGCTCTGATTAGCAGTGAAACAGTGTGCAATTGCATCCATATTTCTGAATAAAAGAAAAAGAAACTGTAGACCACCTTAATGAATATAGATTCTTCAAAAAATAGACATCAGTAATAGTAGCTATTACACAGTATTAATGGCAGGAGTATTAATTGCATGGCATTTCAGAGTAGTAGAGTTATGGTTTTGCTGCTTCTTTCTTATTAATGTTTGTGCACTGTGTAGTACTTTTGTGGATAATTTTATGAAGTATTAGATAAATCCTTTTTACATATATTGCATCGAAGGTTTTTAATGACTGTTAGAAAGCATTTTGTTTCAACAATACTCTTATTATTGGTGAAACTGTTTTCTAATGTAGGCTTATATGGTCTGTATTAAATTTGAACAGTGCTTCTATTAAAATTTATGGGGACACTTCTCCTAGGGAGGTGAGTGCCTAGGGAGGTGGTTTGAGCACTGGAGAAACAGATCCCTTCTAGCAAGAATAAATACAGGCATGTAGACAGATTATCATCATTGCACATTGTAAATAAGTAACTACCATTGCTCCTGTGGCTATTTTGCCATTAAATAATTATGCCCAACATCATAGGCTACATACAGTAAACAGTCAGAAATTATTATTAGGGCTACACAGAGACTTGCAATGCACCTAGGCTTTGTGTAGACCTTCAGGAACTCAACCTTCAGGACAGGCAACTACCTGTCACTGTTAGGGGTGCAGGGCACATTCGAGTCTGGTAGCTGCAGCCCACATCACTGCTAAAACCCAAGAGTTTTATTGGCACCACTGCAGACTGATTTCAGTCTTACTGATATTAGTGAATGAATTAATACTAATTGAAGAACAGTTTGTTTGAGAAAATAGACCTTTTGGCTTGCCTACGCTGGAACCTGGCCAGGCCAGAGAAGTTTCTCCTCTGTCCTTGCAAGCAGTATTGTCAGAAAACTTACTGAGCTAGTGTGTCAGTGAAAAATGGCATCTTTTGAAGCCAAATACCTCCCAAGCATGGTACATGGGAGAACCTACTGCAATACTGGGGCATGAAGAAACTGGGGATTTTTCCTAACTGCCCATAGTCTAGGCTCTGAATGAATCTAGCCCTTCTCAGAGGAGATCTGGGAGATCTCAGCCTAAGGGGGAAGAACTGCAGAGCTGGACTCTAAAAAAAGTACCATATAACTTGTGCTGTACTGAGGCTTGTCTGAAGTTTAGTCTAAATGTGTTGAACAATGTTTCTGTTGGTTCAGTATAATGTAATGTCCTATTAAAAAAGCATTTGTTGGGTGTCCAAATCTGTTGTCAAAGTACCTTGTGTAGACATTGTGACATGGTGATTTGTAATATAGTGCAATATTTTATAGTAATAAAGTAAGCCAATACACGATGAAACAAGTGAGTACATTATCTATTGTGCTACAGACACAAGACACAGCACTGGGGAGATGGGAAGGTGTCATTTTCAGGCACTTCCAAAACCGCTTACAAGAGCCATAAAACTGTCTTGGCTCCTACATTTTGGTTATCCAGTAAAAATGCAGAAACTAAGTTTGTCTTCTAGATGAGGTATATGTCCCTGCACAATTCTTGAAGCAATTTCCTTTGAGTTGCTAAAAAAGGAAGGCAGGCTTTAGCAATGGTTGCACTTGCCCTCTGAGTAATGCTCAACTTTTTTGTTTTTTATAAACCAAGAGCATACATTTATTAAATACAACATTGCCCTTCTCAGGAAGCCTTTGGGTGACTCATAATTCAAACACAATCAAAACCAACACCAGGAAACATACACCTTTGCTGTGTCACCTTCAGATTACAGTATAAAAAGGACACGGAAGCCAAAGCTGTCAGGCACAATCTCTGAAGTTGACTCCCAAGTGTGTCAAAACAGATTTCTAAAAGAAACAAATTGCTTTCCAAGGCCTGATTTGTCATAACTTGGAAGAGTATTTCAGTGTATAAGAAATATACTGTGCAGTTTCCCAGTTTGGTAAAAAAGATCTTTTTATTTATTTTGTACCTTTTATTACCATGAGCTAAAAGAAGGCAAGCTTTCTGTGCACACATTCCTAGGGTTACCTGACTTTTAGTGTGTATTTCAATCAGGTTCAAATTATATTTGACAGACTTTTTAGAATATTTTCTCTAATGTAAGCATTTTTTATTGCATTACATGTGTTGGAGATAGCCTCAAAAGATCCTGTGACAATTGGAGACTTTATATGCATGAATAACAGCACACTCAAAATCTTTGAATGAGAAAATATTTTAATGATCTTTAAATTCATTTTATCAATTAATCTCCATTTCCACAATGAGTTGTTTTACTTCTTAGCAGAAAGCTTGATAAATATTTTAAAAGGAAAATAATGATGATAATAGCAGTAATAATAATGTTTTTCTTAAAGAATGAAAAAATCCATTAAGTAACACTTCAGGGATTAGTTAGCATTGTAGGAAAGGTTTGCTGATTATGGGAAATACCACAGTATTATCTGCAATAGCTTTACTAAATACATTTGTCAATACAAAGTGAATATCTTTTCCTTACTGTCCATGTGAAATGTCTGTATTGTAAACTTCTTAAATACGTGAACATTACACAGAAATACTAGAAATTTCAGAGATTTTTGTAAAAGGGGAAAGTCAATTTTACAATTTGGGGTAATAAAACATAAAGATAATATGGTCATTGTAGTTTGGAAGTCAGAAAAAGATCCCCAAATGGAAATATACTGTACTACTTTCCCCTTTACTATTTAAAACTACAAAAGTTGTATTTGGAAATATATATGGATCTCAAAGAATAAAAGAAATGAAAAAAATACAGTGGTTTAGAATGCAATACAGTAAGTAAGAAAACATTAATTTTCTATAGTGGAAATAGTGTTGCAAATTAAACCTGTCAAATTGAGGAAGGAAAAATTATGGCCTCTGAAATTTTGCAGGAGGAGGATCAAACCTAGTCTCTGAGTGAGTATTAATTCTGAAGTATTTCTAGTTTTTTGTTCTGGTTTTTTGTGCTCCTCTCTATTGTCTCAGAGATAAAGAACTGCAGCCTAACACATTTTTGTCATTAAATCAAAATGTATCTATTGCAGAGTGCTGGGGTAGAACTTGCAATTCAGTTGCATTTCTAACTCATTCATACTAGGAAAGGGATGAATAAAAATTCATGACTTGTTTGTGCATAGAGGTTCCCACTTTTATTCATTAATATGTGATAGCTACTTGCACACTGTCTTTTTCAGTTCTCGTTAACAGTGAATAATCTTTACCAGATTAAGGAGAATTATAGGTGTTTGTCATGTCTCCCATTTAAGGTCTTTCTTTGTACAACAGAACACAACTTTCAGAATGTTCTTAAAGGAAAAAGTGTTCAGTGGAGAATCTGAAGATATTTTATTTTCTTTCTGTTGTATATTTGTTAATATTTTCAAACTGCAGCAATAGCTTTTGAATAATTAAATTCAGAGTAGCTGGCCATATAAATTTGTTGATACTAGGATGGGATTGTAACTGGTTTCCTTTAGTCTGTGAAATATTATTGAGTTTAAAACACCTCTTACCAAGATGGAGTCCTAGACCCTTTAAAAAAGGACATCCAATGAGAAATAGAGCAACTTAGTCTAAAACTGTCAGTTGCCTAACAGATCAAAACCTTGCTTATAGTATGAGAAACAAGTGCCTATTTATTACAGGATAAATGTCTTCAGGCTCTATGTTATCAGGAACATCTGATATTTAGTGCTTGCTAAGTATTAGATGGTCCTGCTAAATACTAGGTGGGTGTTTGGTAGTTATTTTTTTTAGAACTTAACTAGAAATTTCATCTGAGATGTGTTTTATTTAATTTGTTACCAATTAAATGTACAATACCTTCTGGAAATGCAGCTGCTTTTCACAAAATTGGCTTGTTTTGTTTTCACCAATGAAAACTCCCTTTGTCAGAAGAGCAGTAACAGGCTCTAATTTGACTTAAACTTTTCCTTCCTCCTCCCTTTAATAGACCATTTGTGGTTGATCCCTGTGACATGAATTATACTTTTAGGTCAAGCTCATAAGATTTCAAAACAAACAAAACTACAAACAAGCCAGGGGCTGACTGGGATGGTATGCCTGCAAAACTGTATGGTGACTGGTAAAGTGCACACAGAAATCTACCTTTAGTGTCTTTTTATTTACCTATTCTTTGGGGAACCCCAAGAAAAAAGTATATATCACATCTGATTTGATGACCATCACTGTTTAATTGTTCATCCAGCTATGGTCTTCAGGCATAAACGGATAGGTTTTGTTCTGTGATCAGTATGGGCACACTGAGGAATATGGATGAAGTGAGGAAGATGATGTTTTACAGATCCAAAGGCTAGATTCAAGTTTGCCTTTTTTGTTCAGGATAGGCATACATGCTAGGTACCTTAGCAAGTCTTTCTAAAAATGCTAATTTTTAAGCTTAGGTCAGCTGTGAGGTCCATGAGGTCCTTCACGGTTGTCAGCTCCATAATCTTCTTAGTTTAACTTGTCATGTTTATGTACTGTTCCAATTTTCTCAGTATTGAGGGGTTATTTCCATTATGTTAGACATGTCTAAATCTCAACAGTCTGAAGTCGATTTGAGTTCCTCTGAGAGACAGAGCACTGTCACAGGGGCAAAAAATGACCTATTCACAGTTTTACTTGCATTTTCTTGTAATACATTCATTTAATACTTATCATTTCCCAGCTATCTTGTCAGTATCCTTTATCAGCATCATTTTTTAGTGTTCTGTTCATTAACCTTTTAAAGTACTGTGCAGGGCTACATGCGACCAGCACACAATCTAAACTTCATAAAATTCACATCAGTACTGTTCCTCTCTGATTAGACTTAAGGACACAGCCCTTCTTTATGTTAATTGCTCATCTCCAAACCTTCAGGAATTCAGAAAAATGTGACATTTCTCCACCTTTTTTTGCAAGCCAGGTCATCTTCATCGATTTATCATGCTTTATAGCCTTTAGTATTCTGTACTCCAATAGCATCATACCCATCAATCATTATTTCTCTCTCATTTTTTTTCTTCCAGGCTTCTATGGTCTTATGCTAAATCTTCTGAACTTCATGTCATATTAACCATTATAATTTAGATCACTGCAGAGCTTTTACTAATTCAGCTTTGTTCTTCTTCATAAGTAAGTTGAATACTGAGAATTACCTTCTGACTGGGTGAACATGAAAGCAAAGAGGTTTATCTCTATTAAGTATGTGTCAGTATGGACAGTATCAGATCTTCAGCAGCTCAAAGTAAAGTGAATTATCTAGAGGTTCAAACAGGGAACTAAGAGTTTAAAAATTCACTGTTGTCTTCACAGTTTTGTTACTCCTTGGACATCTGCCTTCCACTGACATCCCTTGCCAAATACTCAGCTTTCCTATACTAAATTATATACTTTCACAGCTAAGACTCAATCATGTAAAACTTGAATCTTGTGGTAAGTTTTGTTTCTCCTGTTAGTCTTGTCTTTCACAGTCTCCCACTGTTTCTCAATCTTTCTGTTCTACCTCAGTCCCTATAACTAGGAATAAATTGGTCTGTCAAGCTGGTGTGAAGGAGTAAGAAACTGGAAAGAAATTTTTACTTTGAATAACATCTGAATCCAAAGAATCAAATAAGCATTCTATTGCTTGTTCCAGCTTCTACCACTGTGGCCAAGTGGCATGATTACCTTTTCATTATGTTGCAATACTTGCAGTGTTAAGAGTAGTAGAGTAGAGAGCATAATCCCTAGCCTGGACACATGAACTAGTAACACTGATTTTAGCAGTAGTCACTGGACAACACACATGAACAAAACTGGAAATTCTTCAGGGAAAATGTCCTTCTGCGAAACAAAAGGTTCCTTTGCTTGTCTGTGAAGAAAAATAACCTTGACCTTTTCAAGGTGTAGATAGAGTTCTGAGATCTTACTCCACTCAAGTTAGTAACCTGGGCTTACAGACTTTTGCTAATTGGGTTAGTATTTTATTAAATAGATATATTATAGACCTCAGTGAGAAGAATAACAATTCATCCAGTACTACTTGTAGCTGCAAATCATAAAACAGGATATGGACCTAAGGATTTGAACTGTTAGTAGGAACTTCTGTAACAAAAGGCAAGATAAAATGTTCTGTCTCCATTCCATAAGATATCTTTTTCTACTCCAGGTCAAGTTGTCCCAGTAAAATCTGATCTGAATTGTACTGTAGCAGCATTTTTCCTATTCTGAGACATGACTGTCCTTCAGGTAGTATGGTTTACTATCAACAAGAAAATGAATCTGTAACAGCGTAACACTGTTCTGGTAATAGGTGCCAGAAAAGAGAAGAAGTGTCACCCAACGAGACATTCTGTAGATGTTTAGTATCAAACTTTGTCTGTGGAAAATAATCTATTCTTGTTGACCACATGCAAAGCTACTTGTTCCAAAAATGTATTTCTCATTTCTGGAAATTGTTGTAGAGATTTTTATGATTTTCCCCATCTTTGGTACACTTAAGCATCAAAAACTGTCACTGACAATGTTGGACTTGCCTCTACAGTATTTTAGCTATGATCTGGAAATTCTCTGCCTCACATCCAGATTAATCAGGAGATGGTATTTAGTTTGTTAGTTTTTTTGTAGTTTCCTAAATTATTTTGATTCTCTGACTGATAAGCAATTCACAGAGCTGTAGCAGCCAAGCAAAATAAATAGCTGTATGTCCATTAGAATGTAAATTAACTCATTACTGTGCCAGCTTCTGACCTTTTCTGATGGCTGTATTCTTGCTAACAAAGTCTCTGCTATTCATGAAAGTGAAAACTTAATGGGAGCTTGAGATTCTCTTGTGTATTTTAGAGGAAATTCATAGACACAGGTGACCAGGGATGGTCCCAGCTTGAACAGCAAGTACTTCTATCATTCTGTGACTTTGAATAGCTATCTTTTTTCTAATTATTTGTGAAGATCTGATTATTATTGAAGAAGACGAGGTCAGTGAATCTTTATCAACTGCATAAAAAGTGCTCCTTGAATATTGATTTAGTATCTGATCTCACAGTCAATTAACTTTTTATATCGGTTCTATAGACTTCAGTGAGATGAGATCAGACTTAATTTCCCATGGTACTCCTCTGCCTCCACATCTTTTCTGAGAAGCCTTTCCATCTTGCACTTTATGTTGCTCATTGAGAAATACGAAACATTGGAGGGAAGAAATAGAGACTTGGGCTTATAACATCCCAGTATCATGAAGAAGTGATGAGCCACAGAAGGTGCTACCCCAGTGGGGTCTAAACATCCAGCTGACCTTCCTGTGAACTGTGCCTGCTCTTTGCTTTGCACCTTCATAGAGTCAGTTGTGGGGAGGAATGTATTTGTTCTTTGGAGTCCCTTTTCACAGATGTAGTAGGCCAAAGAATGGAAAATAGTGCTAATTTGGACTGAAACATTACTTCTCTCACAGTCTCACTTGGGTTGAAGTCAGGAAGAATGGAGTAGAGGAACATAAAGCAAAGTGCCACCACAAGCAACTGCAGAGGATCAGTTTGTACCACTGTGAATCTCTTTCAGGCAATACTGTTAAATAACATCTGGGCATGTGTATATAGCCTTAAAGAAGACAGAGTTATTTCAAGTTTTATTATTCTAAACCTGCTTCTATCCAGCCTTCATCTCAGTGCAGCACAGTGATACACCAGTTACTTGCCATGCTGCCAGTGCGTAGCCTCCTGCAAGGGAAAAGACCCTGGGTCTAACCATGTATAATGTTGTGGGCCTGATCAAACATGATGGGTCATTCATCTCACTCTGATGTGGGATGTGTTGATTTTTGACCCATTGCATCAGGTGCCATCCCAGCCAAAGACCAAATGGATCCTCCACAGCATGGCACCATCACTCTGAAGGACAGCTGACAACAGGACTAGCTAACTATGCTCGAAGAGCTAAAGCTCCCAGTCTTCTTACACCTACTCATTATTTCAAGGTAAATCAACTTTTTGTTGTTGCTAGAGTAAGAGCTCAATACTTAAAGCTTTTTGAAAAAGATAAACCTTTGGAAAAAAAATACGTGGTAATAACTGATTTTATTAGAAACTGAACTACTAATTGCTATTCCTTATACATCATCTGATATTTTATGTACATTACCACTTCAAACTTTTTATCACCTGCTTTTTTTCATAAGTATCATTTCCATCTATTTTAATTCACAGTTTCCTTTTAGGTTCTGTTTAGTTTCTCTCATTGATTGGGGTTTTTCTTCCTGAAAATGGGAAAATACTTGAAGAATAATTGAATTAATGCTATATATTTGTTCTATGTACACAAAAAAAACCCATTATCTATCCTACCTGTATTTTTGGAATTTTAGCTGGAGGATATTTTGGATCTTAAGTGAAGCAAATTGTAGCTTGAGTAAACATATAGAAGGAGAAGCCAGATGTAACACGAGTGGTAAGAAACCATTCCCTGCATCCTGCTAATGGTGTACACCATGAGACTGAACTCTCAGAGATGTTCTCCGCTGTCACATCCATTTGAAGTTAATGGGTATTTGACATCTCTGGAACTGAGGCCCCAGTGTAGGCAGCTGACAGACACCTCAGGGATCCCAGTAAGAGAAAAGAAAAGTACAGAAGAAAAAAAATTAAATCTATGGTTACATAAATGTATACAGTAACTTTTCTAGAAAAGAAAACTTTTGCTGAAGTGAAATGTTGTCATATGAACATTGATAAGATGCCTGTGGAGTCAGTTAATGCTCTGGGAGTGCTCATCAGCCATCTGTTCATTGACTTCCAAGCATCTGTGTGAGAAAGTTCTATGCAGTGCTTGGGACAGCTTTGCTCAGGAAGCTATATACAACAAGGCTTTTAAAGCACAAAACCAAAAACAAAACCCAAGGATCCCAGTGAAAGCTAATGGGCAAAACACTTGCTGTATCATCAGTGTGACAAATTATGTGGGGGGAAGTTGACTTTCTCTCAACATTGCTTTGCATTTAAAGGTTTTCTCTTTGATGTTGTTGAGTTCTTCCCTGCAGCACTACCACAGGCCATCACTGCAGAAATTAAACTGTTCCTGGCTTTCAGCTTAATTATACATACACCTCTGCCACAGAGGTGAACATTATTAAAGGTGTCTTGTGGTTTAGCTATACCTACATGGGTTACTTGTGATTTTACAACGGCTTAAGAACTTTTCCAGGAATCAATACAAAGGCATTCACGTGGCAGTAGACTAATAACCAATGACTGCTTTTATGTTGCTGACATTATGGATATGCCAAATCCAGGATTTTTACTGAAGGAAAAAACAAAGAAACAAACAAGCAAACCCCAAAACCAAAATCAGGAATCTATCTTGCAAATCCTCCAAGTCTCGTCTGAAGCTGCTTTTAGAAAATGAAACTTTCCAACAATTAATACTGGCTGAAGTGTAAGGCATGTGATATCTGTAAGCATATTTTATGACAAAAGCATACTTAGATTTGTATATAAGAAGGAATAGATACAATAAGCGTGATGTGATTTGTCTTTTGTTATAGGATATCTTCATCGAAAAGGAGAAGTACAGTAAACTGAAGCTGGAATTTGCCTTGATCTGGAAAAAGAAAAAAAAATTTCCCCCAAATACATTTGAATCCAAAATCTATTTTCTGTTACTGGTGTTTGTTAGTAAAGTTACAACATAGAAACCATCACAGTTCTGATTTCCAGGGAAGCTCATTTTGGAAGGTGGTAAATATCATTTAAAAGCAATGTCAAAAATAATTTTTCTAATGCTGCTCTATGAGAAAATGTAGTTCTGATTTTTCAAAAGCATATGGTTGTTACTGTACCGCAGCTTATTTATTTAAAATGAGTCAAAATTTCCGTAAAGGTATTGGCCACCATCTGCCATACCTTATTACAGTTTAAATGGCCAACACTGAAAAATAAAACATTACATTTTCAAAACTAACCTTGGAGGGATATATGAGGTTATGTATTTTATCCTTAAATGTTGCATTACATTATACTGTCTGGTGACCATAGTATTTTCCTGCTAACATCTGGCTGAGTGGTCATTGCTCTTTGACATGAGCCAGGAAACCCACTCTCCTTTCTGAAATTAATTCAGATCTGTACTGCTGCCTTTACAAGGAGTGTTAATGAACACTTACCTAAAAACTAGTAGAAAGATGCAGGAGTCTTCAGAGAGTGAGCCACAGCTTATGTGTTGAAGCTGTTATGAGAAGGATTGGCTGTCAGGCACATGGGTGAGCAGAAAGCCATTCACAGGAAGAACAGGCTGCATGAAGTATTTTTGAATGGATCTAAATTGGCTTTTATTATTTCAAATTATAAAAGTGTATTTGAATATGGGGGTGACAGGTGTTCAGATGATCACTATATCTGTATAATATTCTCAGCTCTCAGGTTTTTGTAGAAGACAAAAGTTGGACAGTAGTGAGCCTCAAACAGTAGGTTGAGCGTTTGGGGAGGGAGAAGTGAAAATCTGGAAGTAGGATAAAGGATAGTGGCATAAAGTAGGATAAAGATGTTATAAGAGCATATAAGAGTTTATCCAGTATGTATGCCTAGTTTGATGTGAGTTGATTACAAGGTTGAGCACTATTAGTACTGCATTAATACTCAACAGAAGTTGAAAACTGCACTCTTTGGAGAACAAATATCAGTCTTGCCTCTAAACCAGGACTGAACTGATGCCAGTCTGTCAGTGGCTGTCATTCAAGTGGGATCCCACTGGCTCTGGGGAGGAATACACAGCATGTAATGAACCAGCAGCAGAAAGTGAAAGGAAAGCATGGTGTTGTGAAGCAAGGTGAAACTAGATGAAGCTGTAGATGTGACTGCAGAACGCTGACACTGTCGAATATTCACTAAATACACATAATTAACATATATCCTTCAGGTGAGCTTCCAAGCCTCCATTTTCTACATATAGAGGATTCGGTCCCATAGTTACGCAGAACAATATTTAAAGATGAAAGTCAGAAGGGAGCGTGTGGAATACACAGGAAAGTGCAATTTACTTTTATGCTTTTTCATGTGATGTCTCTGTTACACTTACAATGTACTACATAGGCATTATACTCTTAATTTTTGAATCTGCAGCAATGGTTGTATGTATTTAAATATCAGTGATAACACTGGGAATGTTTGGTTCAAAACAATTACCCATAATCAGTCTCATATGTTGAGTAACTGATGTCATACATTATCTGAGTTTCAGTTTTGTTTAGATTGGGAAAAAGGATGCTTAGTTCAGCTGAGAATACAGATGTTACATGAATCAACATTCAAATTTCCATGAAATAAATGAAAGACCTAAGATAGGATTTGCTCTATGGAACTAGGCTTTCACCTCTTTAGTGTAGGATATAGTCTTTGACACAGGTGAGACCATCTCAATCTTACATGAGGTCTTTGTCTAACAGCTGAATTTAAATCTGAAGAATGGATTTTAATACGTTCCAAAGTTTGTTACCTTCAGAGGTTTTCATTTCTAACATGCTTTTGTACATATGTGGATATCCAATACTTTTTTTTAAATCTTTCTTTGGATCTTTTACTTCTGTGGCATCCTATATCCATTAGTTTTCTTAACATAATTTCATGTTGTGTGAATAAATACTGCCTTTTATTTGTTCTGAGTGTAGATGTTGTCATTTGTATGTTGCAGTCTGTGCTAATAGCCCTAAGTTAAATATAAGTACATATTCTCCTTATTGGGGCAAATAATTATTTTTTTTAATTGAGGATTTTTTTAAAAAGAATTCACTTGATATATTTGTCTTATATATTTGCTTTATAAATATTATCCTTTATATTTTTAATTGATAGTTAAATTTTCTGATAACTTCAACAAAACATTTTTAGGTGGAGACAGTAAATAAATAGGAAAAAATTACCTTTCGGTGTGATCTGGAGTATTTTTGCTGATGATAAGTTATGGAAGGTGCATCAGTACCAATGGGGAGGGAGCATTACCTCTACCAATACTTTCTAAACACCAGAAGTAATAAGTTGATTTGAGATACCTTTCATCAAAGCTTCTGTGAGTTTCATCTTTCATCTAACTTTCACTTCTTTTACTGTACAGAACAATAGCAGGTAATTTAGAGGTAGCCATCTGCCATCCAAGAAGTTAAGTAAGTTTCTAGTACAGAATGTTTAATAGTGAAGGTTATGTACAAGCCAGATCAATACAGGATGCTTATTATCTCAGCTTGAATTTGCAGATGGAAAGAAATCAATTTACTTGTTAATATAGCAGTTTTTATCAAGATATTGTAGAGTTATTGAACATAAACCTTTCCAGGATTACTTTTCCCAGGATGCTTTTTGTTTAAAAGCACTATCAGCTTATACATCAGCATTAGAAACAGACACTGTTTCTGTGCAAATGGCTCAAGTGCTTTTTTGCTCCGATTTTTTCAGCCTAAATGAATTGCTTTTTTTATTATTATTTTGGCTTTTTTATTCAGATTGTAAAGACATTAAAGTAATGCATATCTCTCATCAGAGGTGTGTAGAGGAAAAAAGAGCCCTGACTCTGCCTGAAGGCTTCTAAGAGCAATAAGAATAACAACAAATGATGGCAGAAAAAATTGCCTCCTTATCACAGAATTCTAGGAACCTGAAGTACTGTGTTACCAATATGATTCCTGTTGTGATTTGTTTGTAGAAAGACACTTTCCCTAGTCTTCTCATGACTTCTTCTAGACTCACCTTAGACAAAGAAGTAGTGAAGTCAGAAACTATTCTTATAGCTTAGTTAATTTTTTGAATGAAAGAGCAGCCTTCATATTAGGTGTCTCAGTTTAAGGCTGATTTCTGTTTCAAACAAAACAAATGAACCCTTTGTTATTAGCTTTTAATCTTACTTAGGAAAGTCCACAGGCTTTTTATTTTACCTGCTATTAAAATGAGAATGAGTTTTTTCGATGAAAGCTGTGCTGAAAGCTGATGTTTTAAAAAATGTGACCCGTTATCCTTTGGAATGCTTCTTTTTGTTTAATATCTTGTAGATTCTTTTAACATTGTGCTGCATAAGATAAAAACAGTGTTTTCAATGAGTGTTTCAAATGATCTCTTTTTATGAAAAGGACATTTCTGGAGTTTTAACTATTTTTGAGCTACAGTAGTTGGAATTCATGAAAGTCACTAAAGCAAGTTATCAGTCAGTCAATCACCAAGGAAAAGGAGATAACTAATTGTGTAGAAGTAGTCATGTCTGTCCACATGCTAACTATGAGCAAAAACATAACAAACAAAAAACCAAACAAAAAAAGGTTTAAAAATAAAAACCAGGACAGTATCAAAGTAAGCAGACCTCCCATGATTTGGCTATCTTATCTAGATTGACAAAACAGTTACTTTTCTCCAGACTTTTCTTCTAAAAATTTTCTTGTATTATTAGGTTTTGTTGATGGGATGTTCTGAATTGCTTCTACTTAAAGGTGCGACTGCATTTGACACATCACTACCAGGTCATTTGGTGTCTTATCCAATGTCCACCAAGACATTTGGAAGTCTTTTTGTTTAGTTCTTTTAATTTCAACCTAATCCCATGCTGTTTATAAAGTATGGCAATGATCTGAATAGCTCCACCTCCATATATATATATATATATGCATATATATATATATATTTGCCTATCTTTTTCTTAGAAATTATCCCGTGTGGTTTGTGTTTTCACCCTTTGTGTGTAGAGACTTTTCATATATATTATCTGCAGACCTGAATGAGAACAAGATCATAGACACCACTTAGGCTCCACTCTTTATGCATCAGAAAAATCTGCTAATGTTATTTTTTGTTTATTTCAGGTTTCTTTTCTCCATGGAAAACTCCAAAGCCTGTAAGTTCCCTTTCAAAATTATACACATTGAGTTCATAAGATAACTATCATTCAAAGCAAATTGCTTTAGACTTTCATGTAGTCCTCCTGGTCCTAGCTCATATGACACCTCTCAGCAGTGCCCCAGCTCTAGGTGAGACAGCATCAGGGGTGGCTTCACCAATAGGCTCTGCAGATCTGTTGATTTGGAGTCTGCCAGCAGCAGACTGGAGAAAGGGACATCTAAATTTTAACATGGATGTCAAGAACCAGACATGCAGTGGCTCAAAAATGAGAGGTCTGGATGAGAAGGCAACAGAAGACCCCAGAAATAAAGCCAGTCTAGTTGGCCTTCTAGATGGAAAACAGGCACTTTTTTTGTTTTGCGTGGCTTGATCTTAACAACCATAAAGTGATTGTTATTCTTCATTGCATTAGTAGATCTGGAGCTGGAAATAGTCACACTTCAGGTGAGAGCTTGGACTAGATAACTTACTGAGGTGCCTTCTAACCAACATTTCTGTGTTTCTATGATTTTTCATTAAATTCCAAGATGTGAAGATCTTGTCTACTGTAAAACTCTGCTGACACCACATTGTGTTATTTTTTGAAGTTGTGACAACATTCACAGTGTAAAAAGAAATCATAGGCTCCTATTTTCTGTTAACTCACTTGTTTTGTTTTTTAATTTGGCTTTTTTATTTAGATTGTAAAGACTTAAAGTAGTGCTTATCTCTCATCAAAGGTGTGTAGAGGAAAAAAGAGCCTTCTTCCTGAAGTCTTATAAGAGCAGTAGGAATAACAGCAGTATTTTTTAAAGGATTTACAGCTTTCTTATTTGGGGGAGATGGGGAGAGAGGTGGAGGGTATGCTGAATCTGGACAACTTCATAACTTACTTTCATATTGGATCATGACATGTTTAAGGCATATAAAAATAATTTTTGTAGCCTTATCAAGTACAAATAGCAATTAATTAATCAGTTGATGCAACTCGATCAAACTGTTTCAGCTTGTGGTGTTCTTGATGTAAAAGGCTAGAGGATGGAAGAAATACATTGGAACAAGTATTGCATACGTTTATTTCTTCGTCTAAGTAGCAGGGCATTTATGAAAGTAAATCTGACTATTAAGGGCTAGCTTTTTCTCACCAGTTTGAGGTTTGTCTGACTGAGACAGTCAACTCTTAATCTCAGGTAAAAAGTGGTGAAATAATAGAGAACTTGGAACTGTGGTTTCTATGTATGTACTGCATTTTTCATAGCTATAATATATAATAGAATTTGGGTAGTGCAAAGTGAACTTGAGCAGTGTCACCAAACCATTACCCTGATTTGATGTCCTGAACTCAATAGCATGCTTACACATCTCCAAGAGTGCCTTCATCTCTGAGCTAGCATTATGATAAATCGCACTGCAAACACTATGTGACTATTTACCTAATTGATTTGAGTTTGGGAGATATAATTCCCCTTGTGTTTATCTGTTTATGCTAATAGTATTACTCTAAGTAAGAATGTTTTGCTTGGTTTTTAACTTCACACTTCAAGATATAATCAGCAAGCAAGGATTAGACATACAGGACCAGTAGTGTTTTGCCATTTGATCTCCAGTTTCTTGTCCTTCCTCAAGGGAGAAGTTTATCAAGGATAATTACATTTTTCTTTCTCATTTTAAAGCCTGCTTTAAATATTTTAATTTTATTAATTTTTACTTTTTGGAAGAGGTAAGTGTTCTGTATCTCTGACACTGTCCAAGAAATCAGGAAACTTTCACGTCTAGATAGACAGGGCCACATGTGTCTTTCTGCTTCATAGTGACAATATAGATAGTTTGGTTTCACTGAGTTGTATTCTTTTTTAAATTCCTCACTGAAAGTAAAACTAGATATAATTATCCATTATTTTCCTTATAAGGAACTTGTATTGAGCCCATTGTACCTAAGCTGTTTTGGTGACAACTTGAGAATCTTTGTATGTATTGCACAGGGTCTACATACCTATAGTGCCCTCTTTCTATCACATCCTAAATGTGTCTTTCTTGGAAAACACTGGCAAATATTGCATACAGTGTTCCATATCTCCACCATTAGCACTTCATAGCACTAATACTTTCCTTTCTCACCTGAAATAGCGTACTTGATGCATACTAGTGAATGAGAGTCAGCCTATGATTGAGATACCTAGAACTTTCTTTTCTCCATTGTTTCTAATGAACCAGCCCTACTCAGTGCTACACTACTCTGCAGAAGGAATGAGGTCCTCAATGATTTTAAATTACCAGTATCCATATTCTGTTTATTTTGAAGTATGAAGCTAAGAATGTCACCTGGGTTGTACAGTGATAGCTACTCAGCATGTTCACCAGGAGGACTCTGAAACATGTAGTCCACATGTACTTGGTGCAGAAAAAGCCTGATACTGTTAATCATCAGAACACAGAGCAAAGCCTACCTGCTGAGCCAAGCACCTCCTGAAGCCAAGGAACTAAAGGCAAATTATAATCACAGGATTTGTAGAGCAAGTTTGCTGTGAAACTGTAGTTGTCTTTGATAAGGCACTGCTGATACAACACTGGAAATCAGTTGTATTTAATCACACTTCAGTTTGTTTCCAACAGTCATTTTTTGTGTAATTAACTGATTGTTGGGTTATGTGAGAGCATGTGCTGTCCTGGAGGCTTTAGCACCCTTTGCTTCAGAAGGGGTCACAGGAAAAGCCTAATATGTATTACCTGGGGTAAACATTCGTGCTTTGTTCAACTTAGCCTCTTCCAATACATTTTCTAATGCAATTTAATTAGTAGCCAACTCCTTCAAAAAGAAAAATGCAGAGCCCTAAGTCTTTTTCTGCACAGTCTGCCATATTATCTCCTTTGTGGCTTGATGTACCAGTGAAACCACTAAGGGCAAGCTGAGAGAAAACATGGATTGAGGTGGCTTTCATGTGTAGACATTACGCTGCTGTGTACTGTATAAAATGATCTAGAAGAGCTGAAAAGCTTATCCTGTGCTTGGGAGGTTGTTTGGATGACACAAATAGAAGAAATTTGTAAGAAAGTAAGAAATGAAAAAGGTAATCAGACTAATTTTTTCTCACCATGTCCTGTATTTTACCATTGAGTATTTGACTATTGCTAGATGCTCAAATACTTGCAGTAATAATTTTCCAGTTTGTTGGGGTTTTTTTTTTAGTTTCTCTTCAATAGAAGCTGTAAATTCTGCTCACAGTTACAGTAATCTATGTCTCCCTGGGCAACTACCTATTTTCATGCATTCCCAAAGGATCCAGCATTAAGATCATTCAGTTGTTGCCCAGTCTGGCCACTTCTTTCAGTTATGTATTTTGATGAAACTGATAATTGTATCTTCACAGACTCACAAATTCCATCTCTAGCAGAATAATTTCCAAAAGTTCAACACATTCTGTGTGAGGCACTCAGCATGCTTCAGGGGTAATGCTGGGCCCTATCCACACACAATCATATTTTCTGTGAAAGATCACATCTTCCCATGAGCAACGAATTAACAAGTAAATTTAAGCAAATCATTTGATAAACAGTGCAACACACACTTTTCATCTCAAAAGACAGCAAATGGATTTGCTAATTTTACAAAACACATTTTCAGATGAAATCAGTGTCTTTGGTCTCATGGTGGAAGTCAAAGTTTTTGTAAAACTTCATCTTTATTCTCTGTATTTTTTTACACCAGATGATGGAACGATGGGAGAATCAAGGCAGCCCTCAAACAAGCCTGTCTGCTCCAGCTATGCCACAGAATATTCCCTATCCACCCACTCTTCACAGGAGTTCATTTCCTGATTCAACAGAGGCCTTTGACCCACGGAAACCTGACCCTTATGAGCTGTATGAGAAATCAAGAGCTATTTATGAAAGTAGGCGTAAGTGAAAGTCCTGCTCACCCTGCTGACCATTTCATATTTTAAACTTTTGCCTATGAATGTGTCCCTGCTGACATCATTTTCCATCATAATCTTTTGTCATGTAAAGAAGGTATTTGCATTTAAAGAAATAGAGTTTGAGTGACTTAATTGCATATGAGTTCTGTTCAAGAGGCAACTGGAAATTGTATCCAAGCCTTTTTTCAGCCAGCTACCTAGACAAAATGATAATAAATTATGAAGCTGCTAGGCCCAAAACAAGAAAGTGAAGGATGAAAAGCAAGACTGTGGTAACCAATCCTCCCAGATTTCCAGCAGTGTCCTGATCTTCCAGCTAATCCTGAAAGCTCTAATTTGTTCTCTTCTGATGCTGTTATCCTTTGAATATTTTCTCTAAGCCCTGATTCCACAGTTCCCAAACAGGTCTCTTCTGCATTCATCCATATCCCTTGGTCATAAATCTCTGCCTCCAAACATCTCTTCTCCCTGACATTTTTGTTTTGTAAGCACACATTTTAGCAAATTCAATTTGTCAAGCCTTTGATTGCTTTTATTCTCTGCATAGTGCTAGTGTACCTGAAGAGAGAAACAACGAGTAGGAAATCCATTACTGAGTCAAGAAATTGTCATCTAAATTGAGTATATAGCAGGGAGAGTTTTAAGATAATACACACTTAGTTTCCTACCATCTGGTCATGTCAGGCTGGTTATCTTTGGAAAAGAAATGCCCTTAAAGTGCACAGGAAAAGTTCAGTTGCTTTGGGTTTTTTAAGTACTTCTTATCTCAAAGCAAGCTTGCCTTATCTCCTGGCAACACAGAACAGAAGGAGGTTCATCTTCTTAAAATGATGCAAAGAAGTGAACAATCAAGACCTGGAAATCTCAGAAAGAAAGAGGTAGTGCTAGTTTATTATTTCTCTCACAGTGAGGCTGTGTTACTAAACATTTCATTTTCATAGCTCTGAATTTCTACAGATCCTTTTGTCAGAGGATCTCACCACAGTCAGCACTCACCAGGACCTCATCAAAGCCTTCTGCTTCCCTACCAGGGAACTGAGCAAGTTATGCATCACAGCATAGTTGTGTGAGGAGCACAAGTGACATGACTCGAAGCAGAGCAAGAACTAGACCCAAGGAGCCTGATTCACAAGCTTTTGCTCTAGCTGCTAGGTATGCTCATCCCTATCTAATTATATCAAGAAAGAGGTTTCAAGTAGGAATTCTCCATGAAAAAAGATGATTTTCATTCTACAGGATTGTTTTTCTACCTTTGAAATGTTAAAGACCCCATGACCCCATGTGAAAGGGAGATTTCAATTTTTAATGGTCACAGATGAATTAAAAAGGTCTACTGCTTCCACAATGGAAGCAGTTTTGTAAAAGCAGTTCTACCAATACAGCTTGGAGACAAATCAAATAATGCATTAATACAAAAGCAGAGTGCAACTCTCTTTGGTAAGTCATAGCTTCTTGGAAAACTGTCACAGGTTAGCTCTTACCTGTTAGTTGTCACCTGCCTCTGCTGTCACCCATCAGCTGTGCTCTGTAGCTCCAAATGGCCAAGGAGGAGTATAAAGTGTTTCCAAGGACTGATGATTATCACATCATCCAAAAGAGCAGCCTAAAAGCAAAAGAAGGCAAATTGTTTTCTTCCTTCTTTATCTTCCCTTTCTGCAGCTATGTATCTTCATCTATCTGCTTGGTTTTTTGTTCTCTCTCTTTCCCCTCTCCTCCTCCTGTATTTCTTCTCCCTGGTGAAGAGAACCTACCTCGCTTTCTACTGTTTGTTATGTTATTTTGCAAAACTCAGACACAGAGGAGAAAGCCTATGTAAATAACTGGATATCTTTTTCTTCTTTCCATCCAACTATTAATTTTAGGCAAATCCTTTAACTACTTTCCCTTATGAAAACTCCTTATAAGTGTGACAGAATTACTCTGCTGATAACTATGGAAGTTAGGTACAGAAGCTAGAAAATGGGACATCAGCTCAGGAATTTCCTATTAACCAAAAAAAATTGTAACACTTCATATGCATGAGATGTTACTACTGTCATTGGGAGGACTCATTCTGAATTTAACATTTTTGCCTTTATATATTCTCCTTGAACTCTCTTATATTTTATTTTGAAGCTTGTTTATTGTAAATACAGAATTTATAACAAACTTTGTTCAGAGGCCTGTGGAGGCAGACATCAGTCAAACAGGAGACACAAAGCTGTTGGGATCCATAGTGCTATAATATTTCTCAAGTCATGAAATATATAATAGAAATTTGGGGTTTTATTCCTCTAAAGAAAGCAGTAAAATAAAACTTTTTTTTTCCTTACAGCGATGAGGTTAGGTTTGTCCTTCAGTGAGTGTAGTAGTCCAAGACTGGTGATGTGACACAGAAATGCCAGCAGGAAGAATGAGATAAGCTAGCGATGAACTCTCATTAAAAGTGATATCTGAACAATTACAGTTCCACCTTTTACTGGAAGGACAAATGTTCCTTCCTTCAAAATCTCCCATTTTGTTTTCTTCTCTGACAATGGTATCGTGAATTTCCCAAATCCATCACCTATCTTATGCAACTGTAGTTTTTTTTCCTTCCAGAGAGTTAGACAAATTGGAAAAGAACCAAAAAACAAAGTCCACCAGCAGCTGTGAAACACAAGTAGCAAGTGTATTAGCATAATTCATTATTAGCCTTGATAAAATGAGGGTGTTTTCTTATGCAGGCTTATGAATACCTTTGTCTAAGGATCACAGACAAGCATTTCAATGCATATTCACAGGCTCACTTTGCTCTGGAATACCACTGCAGGTTTTGCACATAGGTGTGCATTGAAGTATCAGCACTAGGAAAGATATGTCAGACAGAGTTATACTGACTCATAATGTCTAACTTTGAAAATGAAGGCCATCAGAGTTTCCTACATTTGATGCTCATGGAACACAAAAAAATATCTATTTAGGTGTATGAACCTGAGTGGGTCTATGGCATAGGCTACAGCTTAGCAGAATTTTCTTGTCAGTGCTTGATAGAAGAAGACCTACATAGATGCAGTCTTGAAAATGGGAGGAATTTTTTCACAGAATTGCTGCATTTTTTTCAGACAGTATTTTCCTGACAAAAATGTTGCCTCAAACTATTTTGCAATTTTTGTGCATCTCTGTTCTGAAACAATTCACATTTTGGTTATGATGCTTTAAAAAGATATATGCATATGTGTGCTTATGTATATATATATGTGTAGCACTAAGGTAGTGTTAAATACATAGTATTCTGAAGTAGTGCATAAATGGGGAGGGTTGTATGTTCAAATAGTTTGGGACTATAAATTCACAAAATTAGATTCAAGTTTCAAGTCTTGCTCTAGCTCAATTTGCTGTATCTTTCAATATTTCTGTTCACCAGCTACTGCCCTTTATACCACAAAGACATGCTTGCCTTCTTTTAGTAAATAAGAATACTGAAAAATTACTAATTAGTACGTATTATCATCAAACTGCTCCTTGACCTAGAGTGTGAGCCATTGAGTTATAGGAAGGTGATTTCTCAAATTAATTTCCAGACAGTTCAGGTTGCTATTTTCCTTGCATCTATTGCTACCCCAAGCAATAGCATAGAGAAAGTCTAAGAAGTTATATAACTAAATGAATGTAACTGGGTTTTTTTGTCAATGCAATGATACATAGCAAAAGGAGAGAAAATTTAGCAGACCAACATGAAGGAATTCTGTGGTTTTTATCAGTACAGAAAGAGTTACTCACCATGACAAAATGGATTTGTTGGTTATAAGAACTGACAGTGAAACCAAAAGCATTTTCAAATGGAATTATGGGAATATCATCATCACAGTACTGTGGATGTGAAGTGATTTTGATTGCTGCATTGCAAAGTAGGTCCCAAATGACCTATGCTAATATGAAGTGTCAGTTTAATAACTGATGGTGGTATTAAAGATGCAATATTCCTTTCTCTTGAACAATTTACACTTAACTAAAAGGTATACAAATAGATTTTCATGTGCAAAGTGGTAGGGTGTACTTAAGTCAAAGTAGTAATGTAAGCAAACTGACGTGTAGGCATCGGGGAATTGGTGGCAAGTGCATGAGACCAAAGGGAACCATATTGCCTATGTGCTGTTTCAAACTGCTGCTTGACCAGCTTTGGAGAGGACATTGTAGCATGATCATATTAGTTTTGTACATTTGCAAAACTCTTATTTACCTGAAGCATGGCTAGGATTGAGATGCTTAAATATAAATGTTTCCTAGTGCTAGTTTTGTTCCGTGTGTTTGGCATACAACAAAGCATGATCCAGAAAATAATGCAGTATAGACAATTAGTATTATCATCCCTATAGTTCATCAGCATAACTCTTCCTCCAGAAAATACCAGTGACTCCACTGATGTAAGTCATAATACTCTTGTGTCATCTTGTAGGTGAACTGTGCTCCTAGGGCTGTATCTTGACAGCAAAGAAGTCTGATATTTTCACCATTGGTTTCTTAAGTCAGGAATGTGTCTCAGGTCTTGTTTATTAGTTTTTAAAAATATTTTGCAGCTTTCAGTCTCAAAGCCAGGAGTGTAATTTATTTTAAACATGAAGCCGGATGTGCAAGCTTTTTATTATTCTTCTAATAGCAAAATTCATCTTGGCTTTGCATTCATCTGATACAGAAGGAAGCTTGACATATTCTGCCATGAAACTGCACAAGTTCAACCAAAAAGGCTTCATATGGAGAATATAGAAATCTTATGTCAGCATTTTAAAACTTTCTGCAATTTACATGCCTGTTCCTACTGGCAGTGTTGGGTAGTCTGGTCTCTTTGTCCTGGCTTCTCCAAACATGTCTTGTGCTGCCTCATTTCCTAAGAGGTGGAGGCAGGACGTTTAACATAGTAAAAGTTTTTAAAATGCCAAAATTCTCTTAATAAGTAAATGGAAATTTCAAATTGCCTTGTGTAAAGGTTAGTTTCCTATAAAAACTAATTGACAGATTTTTATAAAACAAATCTTGCTACAGTCTCTCAGATTTTGGTAAAATTACAAGTTCAATCAGTTTGTTCTTGGCAGATACAAGGCACCAGGATGTGCACAAATGATGTGTGTTCTGCTTGGCTGAGGACCAGTTCTTTCTCTTCACTTGGAAGTTGCTGTTCTGTAGGGCCTTTGAGCCCAGATCTATGTGAGTTTTAAAAAGAAGTACCTATATCTTGTATTTGACATAAAAAGAATTGCTAATCAAGTCCCTTCTAATATGTTAAATATTCTTCACAGATCTTTCTTCTCTTAGAGTTTTCTGTTAGTTGCTGCCAGTTTGCCTGTTACATGAGCACAGCTATTTAGAGGTTATATTCGTTTTTTCAAGGTGCCAGTGACATAACTGCAAATATTCTGTACTGCATACAGACCCAGACTTCAGATAGGAGATTCCTCCAGAAATGAACATTGCTTTGCTATAGTTACCAAAAAATACAAGTCTGCAATTAGTTTTGTCTTTCTGGTGATCATACAATTAAATACTTTAAGGCTTGGTTGAACACCTTCACCAGAGGTCCAAGTTTTGTGTGTGTGAGTTCCTAAACTACAATAAACACAGGTACTAGATGCTGAATGATTGATTACAAGATGATCATTAACACCATGAGACTCTACAGGAAATTCTGCAATGCAGAGACAAGGCAGCTATTCAGAAACAAGAGCTAGATCAGACTTAATGAGATTAGATTTGAAGGAAACTACCTCATTGACAGGCACTTTTACTTGACTGCAAAGAGTAGTTTACAAAAAGGATACTACTAACTTACTTAAAATATGTGGCTGTCTTAACATAGCAAGTTGTTCCCTGATTTATCAAGTCTGAACATGGTTGTGCTTCTTTTACTTTGCTGCCTGAGGCCTGTTCTGGGGGATATTGGGGTGACTGCAAGCAGAAATTGAAACACAGAATGAACTCCAAAGACTAATTCTAGCTGGATGACCAAGAGAAAAGGCTTGAGTCCTTTCAAATCTAAAAGCTTATTGAGACTATCAAGATGAAATTGCTTTCTGTACATTACAATCATTCTATCTCTTCTAAGAATTCTATTAAAATCTTGAAAGGATGTGAGTAAAAAAAAATCATTTCTCCAAGTTTGCAGTGAAGCAGCATCAGTTTCAAAGGTTTTGATTTTCAGGAGCTGTGCTGGTGCAATAATTTACATTTAGATAGCACTTTTCGTCTTGGAGGATCCCAAATCACTTTACAAAATCTGAAGTGTGTTAAGGAAACTACCTCCTTTAACCACCAAAGTCAAGTCATGCAGCCTAAACCACCACAGCCCACATGACACAGCTGCTAAGCCAGCTGCTGGATACAAATACAACAAGAACACCAAATCCATAGGGATGTTCTCATCCAGGGGAATCTCTGCACAGTATCTAAGTAAGCAGAGTAGCAACCATCTAAACATGAGCAGGTCGTGGCTGTTATGTAAATACCAAAAAAATTGTAAGACTTTCAGTGGCCTCCATCTCCATTTTTTCAAAAATGTCTTTGCCCTAGAGAATTGGTTCAGTATTGACTCAAGTGAACCATGAATTTCTCAGTTACTACCATTGCACTCTTTAGGAAGCAGTCCACCTGAAGGTAGGTAGCTTTAGTCCAAACTCTTCCAAAGTGCTAAGGAGCTGCCCCTAGAGAAAATACTGTCATTTCTCTCACCACAACCACAATTTCCGGAAGGCTTAGCTAAAATTGCTGGCCTCTGGTGCATTCTCTGGCTTCTTTCTGCATGGAACTATCTACTTACACTATTAAATCCACTAATGTCTTCCATCTTTCTCAGGAGGATAATATGTGCTTACATGTTGCATCACTGCCCTACTAATGTGACAGACCTTACCTCATTTATACCATGAAATATGTGTGATATGATTTTCTAGTTTAGAGTCACATGAATGTGTTACTGCTTTATTTACCTTTTTGTTGTGGGTAGGGCAATAGAAATCACCTCTGGTTTGGGGTGTTTTGTAATTCACTCTGGATGCTGCAGAGATAATAGAACAGAAAATCTTAGAACATTTCAAAATCAGCAAAGGAGGTGTGACAGCTATGACCTTATTCCAGAGTCCTCTGATGCCAGCAAAGTAGTTGTACATGAAAATAAATCAGTTATTTGCTGCATTTCATCTAGTGCAATACAAATACTTTGAAACTACCTTCTTGAAGAGGAGATTTTGCATTTACCTTCAGTTGTTGTTATTGGCAACATAAAACCTTCTTGCAAAATCTTGCTTTTCTTAATCGTAAAAGATACTTTGCAACTGAAATGAATAAAAGTGGTGGTCAAGTCATCTAAAGAGAGCCATTAAAACTTTGCTTTGATTGCTGTACTTGAATAAGCACAAATACTGTCACTAACTTTCGAATTTTTAAACACATTAACAATTTTTTCTTCATCATAACCTATATGTTAAAGGAACATTACCATCTTACCATCTGTTTCTCTTTGCATAGAAATAGACAGGGAGGTCTATGTCTAGCAGGAATTCATATGTACCACATAGGAAGTCAGGAAAGAGGGGAGGAGAAAAAAAAAAGTGCAATAAAAAGTAGAAATTGCTCTTCAGTAATTCAAAACACAGCAAAGAAATTGATGCTGCGTCTTTAAATAACTTGAGAAATGTATTTCATCTTTAATTCCCAATTTTCCTATTCAGAACAAGTGCTGCCCAGGACTGGTTTTCGAGTGGATTCCTCTGGCAAGTATTCTTCAGCCTTCATTGTTCTGTAAACTAGTTGTCATTCATTTTATGTTTTAGTTATTCTTCTTTCTTTAGTCATTTCTCTAGATAATATCCAGTCATGACTGCACAGTCACTGTTTTATTTTTGTATGAGCTTTGTGGGGTTATAGAATGCTAACTTTAAATCTTTTTATAATAGATTTGCATTTTGAGCAGGGGAAAGTGTTTCTTTTTCCTCAGACAGTCTTTCCATATGTTTTACAATGTTTTGTGTGTGCTTTCATACATTAGTGTTCACTCTTTAAGATAAACATGTATCTTTATAGCTCATACCCAAATCTAAGCTTAAGCAATGTTTAGTGTAAAACTGAAATGAATTCTATCTTTATTTGCCAAAGAAGAGAACTGTTGTATTTTTCAGACCCACCTATTCCTTGCTCCCATGCATATAGATTGTTCTGTAAAAACTTAAAAGCAAAAACTTTAAAAAATAGAAGCTTTTTCAGGTGTTTGAATCAACATTGGTCCTGTAAATAGGCAATTGTTTAAAAATCAGCAATATTTGATTTCCTGATATGATCATGTGAAGTGAACAGTTAAAGCAGACAACCCATATAAAAAAGGATGTTTTGACAATCCCATCAAAGTCTTTTCTACATAGGTTTGAACGACATCATAAAAATAAGTAGGATATTGTGCTGGTTTTGCCTATCCCAGTAGGTTTTATGTGTTGGATAACTCTGTCAGCACACCAATTCTTTTTTATAAATTTATTTACCAGCTCTTCCTCTCTAAAAGTATCAAGAGGAAATAGGTATGTTTTTTAAAAAGCTACTCATATTGGAGACCAGCAGACCCATGACAGCTTTGAAGCTTTTTACATCTTTCAAGAGATAAAAAGCTAGATAAAAACTTAGATAAAAAGTTATTGTAGTTTTGTGTCAATCACAATTCACAGTAATGATTTATATGGAAGAAAAATCTTCACCATCTTCAGCAAAGGAGTCTAAATGAATTTTTATTTTTAGCAGGAAAGTTGAGTACACCCAGAAAGACTGCAAGATTATTACAACAAAGCTCTTCATCCTTTTTTTAATTGCAATATAGAAGAGATTTAATAAATAAAAATAATCCATCTCAAGCTTCATTCCAAATATTGGGTTTATTACAATAAAAATCACATAGCACTTATGCAACTTTGCACATACAGAAAATGAATTAATAATCTTCAGGGATATATTTTCTCTACATACTTTTAAGAAACAATGGCATGAACACTTATCAATGTGTAATTCATCTAGCAATTCAAAAGGAATGCAGCACAGAAATGTAGCTGAAAGTTGATAATCACAGCTTCACCTATGAGATCTCACTATTGTTCAATAACAATCTATTCTGGTACTTTTACTTTTAAAGCTAAATCCTCATAGTCCAGGAACCAGAAAGTAGAATTTCCCAATTGTCTTTACCATCCTCACTGTGCAACAATGATCAGATAACAGCTTGTCCAATACCATTCTCAAATTCATGGGGGAGCCAGCTGGTTTTATAACCTAGCAAAGTGAATTGGTTTTCTTCTCTGGGCTAGATGATCAGTTAATAAATTTTTCCTTTACACAAAAAGAAGAAACAAAATACTATAACTATAAAAAAGACAATGAAGTTACTAGCAAGCAAATCTAAAGTTCTTTTTTTAATATAAATGTGTAGAGAGGCAAGGGAGAAGAGGGGATGTTGTTATTCTTGCACAGGATACCTATATTATATGATCAGAAATTTTAACTTCAAACTGAAACTCTCCTTTCAGTGAAACTGGTAGGAGATGGGCCTGCAAACCTTTTCATTTCTTCTTACTTGGCATGAACCACAAGGTGCTAATCTAGCATCCCAAGAGGAAAAAGAAAAAAGGTCACATTTTCCATATGAAGTTATATTAACCAATTTACAAAATTCCAGTTATAATTGAAGCACTTCCTGTGGAAGTGCTTAGCCTGGAGGAGTTAGTGCTTAGCACAAAATATGAAGAGGAATGGCTAGAAAGCAGGTAAGCAATTCTACTAAATTAACAGTTTCTGGACTGAAAGGGTAGTA
The DNA here is from genome assembly GCA_013396975.1 of Bucco capensis. Lineage (NCBI taxonomy): Eukaryota > Metazoa > Chordata > Aves > Piciformes > Bucconidae > Bucco > Bucco capensis. Next base: position 990,617 of record VWZO01004852.1, read on the forward strand.
TTAGTGGAGAGCCTTGCAAAAAGTCTTCTGTGTTAATTTCATTAGAGACCTAAGTAAAATAAATAAGGTTGGAAATCAGGTCCATATTCATTCAGAGATATACCTTCAGGTGTCTGGTGTGGCTTTCTCCAGAACAATGGAGAGATGGGCAGTGCAGCCAATGGAGTCATATGATACCAAGCATGAAATCCAAAACAACCAGCAACAACAGTGGAGGAAATGCTCTTAAATGTACTCATCAGTTGTTGGAGATAGAATATTACTATCATGTGAAAAAGTAAGCAAAATCATGGGGTGCAATTCATCAGTGAAACTTCTGAGTGAGGCAGGGGACGTACGACAAACAAGCTCATGTACTGGTGTCTCCTTTGCCTGGTAAAGCCTGTGTGCTGTTTGCCTGTAGAGGCTTGCAATAGCAGGGAGCTGGACTAGACGACCTAGGGATCCTTTCCAGTCCTACGTTTGCTTGGTGGGACAGAAAAGGGCATTATTTGTAAAAGCAGTTTTCAGTAGCCTTGTAAGACTTGATGAAGAATGTGCTCCATAGACTTCCATCTGTTTGGGAAGGAAAGCTCTTCTGAGCAAGCATAATGACTTAGTCAGTTAATCCAAAGGCTTCCAAACTGTGTTAGAGCTCATAGGAATGTATGCCCATATACAGTGTTTTTAGCATAAACCTTTTCATAGTCAGCCTGGCTTACTAATTCTGTTCTAAATGGGAAGAAAAACAGCTTGGGGTGGGGGGAGAAACCAGTACCTCTTATTTGGAGTCTGCTGCTAACATTGGTTTGGATCAGCTTTGTTAACCTATGTGTTTGAGGAACATTTTCATCTCTGTGTGCCAGAGCATGTATTTTTCACAACCTAACATTCTAATCTTTTCTTAATGTATTCCCAGCTGTGCATTTTCATTCATATGTGCACAAGTAAAGGTAGTACTTGGTTTGTGACTGACTGCTGGAAATTGTGCCTTTGAGTGTTAGGCCTGGGCTGTACATGGTAATTCTACTGTGCCTATCTGCAAAGCCTTGTAAAACTTAGGCACAGCAAATCAGGTAAAGATAAGGTGTTGCTTTCATCTTAAAATTCCCTTGCTTGTCACAACTTTGAAACACCCTTTACATTTAGGGTATGGTTTAGTGGCATGATGGTGATAGGTAGATGATTGGACTTGATGATCTTAGAGGTCTCTTTCAACCTTAATGATACTGTGATAAAGTTAACATACTGTACATGCACAAACTTCATTTATTCTTTTGTCCACAGTTGAGACTCATCAAATTACTTGAAAAAAGTCAGGGTAATAAGTGGTTAGGATCTGCTTGGATTTCTGTTCTAAGTATGTGAGAAGTAAATTGGTAGGGAAAAGTAATACTTCCATTTTTTCCAATTGAAATAATTGTGATTCATTCTCAATCATATCAACAGACATTGCTAAATAAGTCTTGAGAGGATTCTTATTGCACAGCCATAGTATAGAGCCACTGAATGTAGCTCTGTGCCTCTGTCCTTGCAAGATCTGACTGAAGCTGGGATCTGCCCAGCTCCACAGTTTGTGAGGTGCCTGCTGCTGGCATTGGGAGGGGCAGGATCTGTCAGTGAGAGTCACTAAAGTACCATGTTTTAGCTATCTGTAGTCCCTCCCCTCCTGAGGAAATAAGGCACAACTGGACAGACTATGAACAGTTAACTGAAATAAACCTGCTCATCTCTGTGTCTATTTGGGTTGGCAACAAGCTGACACTGACCAAAAGCTGTCACAATTTATAGACCAGAGTGCAATCCGCACGGAAGACCATTCCTGTTATATTCCTGTCCTGCTTTAGGTGATGAGCCTAAGGCATCTCTGAACATGCAGACCAAGCAATAGTCACAACAGACAACTTCTTAGTCCTTGAATTGCTTATGGTTTCATTTTATATTATTTGAAATTTTATTCAAAATTTCACTTATGTATTTTGAGTGCGTCAAGACCCAAAACACTTCAAATGAAGCTAAAGACACTTTTACAAGAAACTGACTTTTAAAAAAAACACCGTATTCTTGAACTGATATATTCCAGGGCAGAATATATGTTTACAGGCAAGTTATGCAGGCATATGGAAGCACAATCTTAATGATTCATAAAGCTGTTGAGACTTTAATTGAGTAGCATTAAGGAGTTCAAGTTAATGATGTTACCTGGCAATTTAAAGCCTAAGACTCAGAGAGGCTTATAATGATAGCTTTTGTCAAAACTCTTTATTGAGAGTATTACCTGAAAGTGGAGTACTTAAAAGCTATGCTACATAAAAAGACATACTACTTTAGAGATGTGGAACTAAAATGGCCTGTAATGATTATTCATCTTTTCCAAGTTGAAATGATAATTTTTCTATGTATCTCTATCTTCCATTTCAGTTTATTCTCTTTAGGTTTTAATGAACTGCAAGGAAAACACAAATTAAACACCAGAGGTGGATGAACAGAAGTATATTATTCAGTCAGTTGTAGGAAGAAGGCACCTTTATAACCTCTATTTTGGACAGACTTTTCCTGTGAAAGTGTTCCAGCTTGGTTTAGTGTAATCTACTGAATGTAATCATCCTCCAAGAGATACCTACATTTTCAAGTCTCCTCCTTGTCTGTGTACAACACTTTGTGTCCCATTTGTTTCCACCAGCTCTAACCAGGATGCCATTAGTCATGTGCAATGAACACAAGGTGGGAGGGAAGATGGTGCAAATTCTGCAGACAGACAAAATGCTTTGCTCAGTGGGATTTCCCTTTAAACCAGGTCCCGATTACAAGGAGCTGGATGTTCATCTTCGGAGAATGGAGTCTGGGTTTGGCTTCAGGATCCTGGGAGGAGATGAGCCTGGACAGCCTGTGAGTTGTTTCTTCCTGACTTTCTTTTTTATAACTCTAAAATATGTGTAAATGTTTAAAAAAAAAAATCTTACTGCATAGCTGAATCCAAGTGAACACCATGTTAAGGCTGTAAGTAAAATGGCTTTTTTTATTCATCCATAGAAAAAAACAGGACTCTCAGTTTGTCCATTTCTAAGATAATGTCTAACTAGTTGATAGATTTATATATCATATATTCAAATTAATACAGAATAATTTAGTTGTCATTCAAACATTAACATGAACCAACACATGGCTCTGAGAAACAAAGAAGCTCCTCTGTCTTAAAATTGTCAACATCTACCCAAGTACTGATAAATATTAATTGTTTACTGATGCCTTCTGTAAAAAAAGAAACAAATCCACTGTATTGTAAAAAAGGTGCTTCAAATGCTGCTTGAAATGCAGAGACCCTATTTTAGAGTACTTTGGAACAGATTTTCAAGGTTAAATAAGGTGTACCTGTACAGAAGGACAACACTGCCTGAAGCCCCTCTGGCTTCTAACTTTATTCCATGAAGCATGTCCCAGCACATACAAAATGAGGCCACTAAGCCATCATCTGCACATTTTCCAGATAAGCATTGTTCCTGTCCTTTGTGCTTTGTGGAATAGCCCAGCCAGTATGGGTTCTCAAAACTCACCTACGGGGTGAAGCCAAAAAGGAAATCTGTTAGGAGCTAGAGGAAATGAACCATTTTATCCTGCTGATAATTGGTACTAGTGGAATATTTGGAAACCTCCCTCTACCTGCTTTGGACAGTTGTGTCTAGTGGCATTTCCCACCTCCCAGGAAAGTGTCACTGGCTACAAGGCTGCTCAGTATTCTGGGGAAGTCTGTCTTGGTGTCTTCTTTAGTGGTTTTTCATTACAAATGGATAATTAAGTAGTCACACACTGAGTGTCTGACTCGCTCTGCAGTTTGGAGGTTTACAACACTCCCATGAGGAAAAGTGCAGCTCAGATGTCTCATCTAAAAGATTATTATTTACATAAAACTGAATGTTTTCAACATAAAGGACTGAAAGGAAACTAGTTTAGAATATCTGATATTCTGATGGTTAAGAATACATGCCAGAGTTGTGGGAGACATGTATTTATGTCTCCACTCAACAATCCAGTAGAGTGGGAATTTGGAGAACAGTCTTTTGCCTCCCAGCTACATGCATTATGCACTGAACTGTTACAGAGGAAGCAGCTCTTTCTATTTTCTTTCAACAAAAGACTGACCTGGCTTTGCTGTCCAAAGTCAGAGAGTCATAGCTGCATACCAAGTGTAGAGATAAACACCTTGCACTTTTTGGAGAACAGGAACAAAAATTCTGCCTCCTGTGAACCACCTTCTAAGACATTTCACTGTTCTGCTGAGCAATTGCTTTTAGCCTGACTTAGCCTCAGGGTTACTATCTCTAGTTCAGGGCTTGCAAATACAAAAGTGTTTCCACACACACACACACCAGATATACCAATCTAACTTGGGGGCTTTATGTCTCCCTACAAACCGTGTCTCAAAGTCCACAGGAATCAGTAAGATCCTAGCTTAAGGCTGAGGATCCTATGAGGCAAAAAGACACCTCCTTAGAGCTAGGTGTTGTAGTGCTGAACTCAACTCTTGCTTCCTCTTAATTGCCCATCTACCTGTTTTAACTGCCTAAATTCATCATTAATAAGACAACAGATGTACTCCACTTCTTTGAGTTTCCATCTGGTTTGTATTCAAAACACAAAGAGTTCTTAAATGTTTTCTCTCCTCCACTGCTTCCCTGCTCCCCCATGGACAGCCCACCTGCAGCTTTCCATTCCTTTCACCTCCAGAAATGGAGAGGCAGTTTTTGCCTGTCCTCCAAGCCTCTGCATTTCCTATGAAACAAGAGCTAAGATGCTTTAAAGTGTTAGTTTCAGCTCTCCAGCTGTGCAGTCAGGTAACACAGAACAAAAGGAAGCTTTCATTGCCTTTTGTCTTTGTGGTCTGGTTTCTAAGAAGGAATATGGATTCTTCAGCAGAAGGTAAGAAGGTTTTCAAAGAAGTAGAATCCACATAAAGTTTTTTTAGAAGGATAAGACTGGTACTGTAGAGGGACCTGTCACATTAACAGACAAGACTGCGACCTGGCAGTCTGCCTGTCCACACTAAATCAGCCTGCATTTCTTTCACAGCACTGTAGCTTAATTATATCAGCTACCTGACACTGTAGAAGGAGAAAGTGCTGCTGGACTACTCCACTTCACATATTTGCAAGCATAGAGATTCTTTCCAAAGGCAATCTTTGAGAAATTTCCAATATCAGGACTGTGGGTTGTGCCTGTTCCCATCACCTCTCAAATCTCATGGGATCATATCACCACAGGTATTTATCACACCTCCCAGTAACTTGAGGAGTTAATCTGACTCCACTGCAGTGAATTATAATATCACTGAAAGGTTGCAAATGTATGTAAGTTGGAACTTTACTGAAGTGGCAAATTACTGTCCCAAAGCAGAGAAGTATTTTGGATACATTTGTGCAGCTCAAACTGAAAATCACAGGAACAGATACATAACTACACCTTTTCAACACAGACTGACTGGGATTCTTCTCAAAAATGCCTGCAAGATGTATATCTATATTCCATTTCTGATCAGTGCCAAGAAACAGACATTTCTAAGACATAACAGATGTCCTCAGAGTGAAATGTTAGGATAATGCGGACCGCACCTTAGGGACTTCTATTTTTAGCAATGATTAGACAGAGTTTAGACAATTATCTTGGATTTAGACATCACAGATACTTAAAAATTAGGTGAGATGAATCACATCTTTTATGTGTATTGCTTAAATTTTACTATATACCTGTGAAGCTACTCTGCCTGTTGCAGAGAAGCTGCAACAAAAGTCTAATAATTACCAAGAATCACAAAGAAATTCAGTATCAAAACAGATTAACATGTATGAGTTAATATACCTAGACTTCCCTTTCAGATTATGCTCTGTCACAATCTTCCTAATCCCAGCATTTCTTGTTTAACCTGAAGCAGTAGGTGAAACTTTCCCTTTTCTCTGCAACGCTGTATTTATAGCCAAAAAGTTATCATCCTTCTCTTCACACTTTCAAAGCAATCTCATGCCAGTATGAATCTGCATTACAGAGGTAATATAATCATGATAAATATTTTTTCAATTTGTGTTTTGCTTGTAGAATTTATAACTATTATGGAAACTACTGAGCCATGAAATGAAAGCAGATACTGGATGACAAACAAGTTCAGACACAGAAAATGAAAAAGAAGGAAAATTAAGTTATTCTTGCTCTTAAATATACCAAATAACAGATATGATGGTCACCATCTTGACAAAGACATCTAATGTGCTGGTTATGTCAGGAGGCAGTTCCACCACTGAGATGAGTAACACAATCACATACCACTGTGAGCAGTATAAGCAATAATTAAGTAATCAGAAATAGAGTTTTTGCACTTTGCTGTAGATACTTCTGACCAGCCTTACTGTGAGCTGCATTTGTGTTTCTCCAGAGGTTAAAGATGCAGAAATTGTACAATACTTTTGTAGCCAATTATAAAGAGACTGCCAGTTCTCAATAAAACCAAAGGAGGAAGGCAGTCCCTACAGTATTCCAAGCTGCAGAGGCTTATCACCTGTCTCTTCCCAAGATAACTAGGAAAAAATTCTTCCTCATATGAGGTGGCCAAATGTAAAGTTTTTCAGAATACTTTGTGGAGATCTAGCTAAACATAGCTTTGGACATTTTTTTCCTCTCCAGTAAAGAAGCATAAATACACATTTCATAGTGTGATTTTGCGCAAAGTATTTTCTAAAGCTTTGAGGTATATTCTTTCTCTATTTGAAGAACAGACTGGAGAACCTGAAAGAGTATCTCTGTTAACTCAGCCTGGCACTGCTTAGCAGGATACCAGGAACACCAGGAAGCAGGAAAACGCCACATCATGTTCTCTCTTTGCTAAGTTTTGAAAGCAAAAGTGAGCCAAAGGGAGGCTAGAAACAGGAAAATTCTCCAGGCTCCAGATGGGGTTTCATTTAGACACTCTGCTTGAAACTCTGCAGCTAAGACCACAAAAACACACAAGACCACCTTGAGTGACAACTGCATCTAGCCTTTGCAGTTCATCATGAAAGCAATACTTGATAGCTTTTATCTTCTATTATTTAAAGTGGATTGTCACACGGCATGTCATAGCCGTCATTCTGTGCTCACTCTCATGCTGAACAAGAGAAGGGAAAATTTGGAACACGCTCTGTGAATACTTCAGTATTCTTTCAAAGAAAGCAGGTTTTGTTTGAATCAATCTCAACTGTTCTACCAGTTATTCCACAGGGAAAATATGTATGTCTTCTAATAAATTATGTGAATTTATGTGCATAGAAAGTGAAGAAAGTCATTTAAAGGTTTTGAACAGATTTTTTACTAGTTTATATGTCCCATACAAATTACATTTAGATATCCATTTGGGAAAACAACATCTGCCCAGAGTAAGCTAACATTTTTCCTCTTTTTTCATGTTGTTAATCAACCACTACCTGAGTAATTATTCATTATGAGTAACAACATTTGATATAGCATTTTTCCCCTGAAGAGTCCCAAACTCTGTGTATTGGGGTCACTTCTACTACTGACTTCAAGTATATTACTCCAGGTGCTTAAATTACCAGTGAGGAGCCTTCGGTGTGAAATATACAGACTAATTTTAAGACAGAAGGACCCTTAGCTGGAATTCATCCACTTAGATCTTTGCATAATGTAGTCTGCATAAACTCAACAGTCTTTATAGACAGATGGTTTTGATTTGAAGATATCAGGTAGATCATGCTTAGATCAGGATTCTCAGGTGTATCACTCCTACGCAGGTAGGAAACATCTTACTAATGCAAGGAAGCACCGTCAATCATACCCACAGAGAAGGAGCACAGCTTTCAGACACACACACATCTCTTCACCTGCACTGAATCACTAGCTTAATTTCAAAAGAAAGGGAAAGTCACTGCAATATTCATAGCACTAAATTGAAGGTTCACTGTATATATGATGGGATTTTTGTTTCTTTGGTGCCTAGATTCTCATTGGAGCAGTAATTGCCATGGGCTCAGCAGACCGAGATGGTCGTCTCCATCCTGGTGATGAGCTGGTCTATGTAGATGGGATTCCAGTGGCTGGCAAAACCCACCGATATGTGATTGATCTTATGCATAACGCTGCCCGAAATGGGCAAGTGAATCTTACTGTGAGGAGAAAGGTGCTACCCACAGGTGAGTGAAGGCTGGGAATGAGGAAAGGAAAAACAGATCTCAGTGCTGGCAGCACAAACAGATGCCGTTTAAAAAAAAAAAAAAGGAGAGAAAATTAAAATCAAAGTGAATGTCTATGTTATTTTGAAGAAAGAATGGTTGTAAATATGTGTCCCTTGTTTCTGTGATAAAAACACTACAGCTGGTTGTTGTTTCCTTCAAAAGTGGAAACAATGTTGTCAACCCTGGTGTGGTGGTGCTCATGAGTGATCTGCATTTGTTCCATGCTGTCTTGGTCTGCGCTGTCTCCTCTTGTCCACTTCTGGGACAACATGTTCACCTAAGTTAAAGCTGTTAAAGCTGACGGTGTCGATAAGCAATCAGAGAAAGGCTCAAAGACTGTTAACTGTTTAGGGCAGGTACTCATTTCACTCTTGTATGTGCTAAAAGCCCATTTCTGGTCTCACTGATGTCATCTGGAATTTCCCCTCCTCCGACTACAGTACAAGCTGGCTGAAAACCTTCTGTATGGCCAAAGAGGCCCATTGGAGCAGGGCCAGATCTTCCCTTCAAGCAGAAAATAAGCCTAAAACAATATGAAGAATCTGAAGGAAATTAAACCTTTAGACTAGCTCGGTCTCAATTATCGGAAAACACTGGAACCTGGAAAAATGTGTGGCAGCATCTATTAAAGCTTTAATAAGAGAATTTGCTGCCATTCCATTGCAGCCTTGGCTTGCTTGAGGAAAGAAGTTTATTTCAGAACTTTAAAACCATTCGTGGCAAGTACCATTCACCGAGGCACCAGAAATGAGCAAAACCACGTTCCCAGCCTGTCCTGTCTTCTGCCTCGCTGTGCCCTAGATCCGCTGTCGTTGCCTGCGCCATTCCCCTTCGCTCCCCTGCCAAAAAGCCGCCCTCCCACTCACCTTCATCTTCGCAGTCCCCCTCCCACTGCGGCACCGCAGCTGCTGCCAGCCGCGCTCCCGCGGGACTGACTTTCTTCTGTTACTGACTCCAGAGTCCTGCAGCCAGAAAGGTCCTGCCGCGACGCCCCCGCGCAGCTCCCCCAGCGCTAGGAAAATGGCCAATAACCAAGGTAATCCGCCGAGCGCTTGCCGTTAGCACCTTTCCCAGGTCAGCTGGCTGTACAGACTGCAGGCACAATTAGCAGGAGGGGTAGCACGCAATGGATATCAGTCTGCACTTCTGCTCGTTAAATAGGAAATCAAAAGCTCTATTAGACATTCTGGTCTCCTGGCAAAGAAAATGAAGCAAGCTAGTAGAACACCTGGAGTTATTCTTGGGCCTTCAGAGTGCCACACCGGGGAATATAGTGTGTAACTCATTAATGTTTAAGCATTTCGGGAGCTGAACAGGATTCTAATTTAGTGTGTTCCAATGTAAGCTTTGTGGAAAAATGTTAAAATGACTGATGTTGGGCATGACTGGAAAATGCTGCACTGACACAGCAGGCCTATTGCTTTCATGTGAATTTCTCACTAGCATGAGTGTGTACCACAGAGGGATCTGGGGCTTTCCTTACCTGCGTGGTAGCTGATGTATGTGTCTTAGCCCTTACCTGGAATTGCCATTCTGCACAGATACTCAACCAGATCTGGAAAAGAAAATCAGCATTCACAAGCTCTGGAAAACAATTTGATTAGGAAAATGTGGTGTTCAGAACAACACTGATTAAAATGCCTTTTTTTTTTCACAAGCAGAAGGAAAGTGTGATTTTTCTGATGAATATCTGACCAGCTGACACAACTGACAATCGAATAGCCATTTTTCCTCCTTTATCTTTCTTTTCCTATACTTAATGGCATTTGGTTGCATTGGTTTATGGCCAAGCCAGCTCTTGGTCATTCTGCAGGGTAAATTTATTTCCTTTCTTTTGCAGCAATACTGACATAAACAATATTCAGCTTTCTGAAACATGACAGCCAGAAAATGAGATCTCTCTTGTCACTGACTATGGCATTTAGTTGCAGATTTGGTTCAATAACTCTTGGAGATTTTCAATTCTAATGCAGGAGTGCAATAATTGTTTGTTTTTCTTCCTCTTTATTCTCTCTAATCACTTTATTTCATAGTTGCAGAAGTACTGCTAAAGGACACACCTGACTGAGAAAACAACAGCTTGTCCTTGGATGTTTATTTTTATATGCACACTGAAGGTCTAATTTGCAAACTCTCTTCCTAGGATGTATGTGTGTAAGCTCTTCACATGTTTAGCAGGATGATTCTGCCACTCTCATTACTTTGAACAGAAAACTTCTAACATTCACCTGAAAGTTCTGTATTAAAACTGTCAATAAATGCTGATTTGTGTGAACAACTTAGATCCATGAGAATATAAGTCTTGTTTCCCATCTGGAAGTGTAACTTTACTATTTTCAATTGCCAAAATGCTTGTACTAAAAAAGTGTGTGATCCCCACAAGATTTAACTTGTTCCTTGTTCTTGTGACTACAAAGCAATACTGAAGTGTGGATAGACTCCATTTTCACTTCTGCTCTTTCAAACCTACCACACAAGAGCATTTCCAAAACCTTTTAGTGGCCACTGCTTCATCACAACAGTGACAGAAAAAAAATCTGTGATTATTTTCCATTGTATAACTTCTCTGTTCCATGAACATATTTTGAGCATGCTAATCAACTTGTAAGAAAGAACATTATGCAGATAATCCTAATTACTCTTTGTTAGCTGCCTGCTTAAATTCTTTTAATCCAAACACAAATAATTTTATATTGGATTAGACAGTCACGTTTTATTCTTGATGACAGATCAACCAGCAGACAAGGGAACAGTGCTTGCTAATGTTTTTGCTATCCACATAGCCAGTTTTCTACTTTCCTCTCTTGTAGATCACTTAGCAGTCAGTGTTCATGCTTGCTTTATCCGATTGCCTTTGAATGATTTGCATAATTGTGTAGATTCCTGTCTCTCTGCATCTATTACAGCTCCTAGCTTAATAGTTGTGGTAGTCTGGGGCTATAGACAGTCAACTGTATTCATGTTGCATTAGCAAATGTCGTGTAAGCCACAGAGCCACGGAGCAAGTCAGACTGTAATACTGGTGTGATTTATGTTGTAGGAGAGCCATGCCCAGAGAATGGCAGAAGCCCAGGCTCGGTGTCTACACACCACAGTTCTCCAAGAAGTGACTACACTACTTATGCTAACAGTAATCATGCTGTCTCCAGTAGCAATGCTACACCCCCTGAGGGCTTCACTTCTCACAGCCTGCAAACCAGCGACGTGGTGATCCACCGCAAGGACAACGAAGGGTTTGGCTTTGTTATTATCAGTTCCCTGAACAGGCCAGAATCTGGGTCCACAATAAGTAAGTAAATCACATTTTTCAGTTTATACTTCTCCTCAAATAATATTTTTTTAAAAAATAATTAATTAAAACCTGACATCTGCTAATTAATCGCCACAGAACTTAAAACTGAAGAGACTCTCAAGGCTGCTTCCAGGGCACTGTTTGTTTGTCCGTTGTGTCTTGGACAAAGCCAAAGGTTATTCTGGCCTCTGAGGCTCTGTGCTTCACACAGTCTGGTTACATGTAAGTGCAGAGAGGTTGATTTTCTAAGTAAGTGGAGTATAGATAGTACAAAAATTACAACTGAGTACAGGGAGATTATGTATATAGTGGCAGGCTCTGCCCTTAATACCTATAGCTCATTTTCTGTCCAGAAAACTGGTATTTGCTGGGACTCAACTTTATTTCTGAAAATCCAAGAGAAATGAGAACATTTGCCATTTTCCAAGTTGCAACCTAGCACAGTTCTTACCCTGTGTGCAAAATCTGTGTTGCCCAAAACTGGTTCCTGTGGAAGTAAAATCACAATTTCAACTTTTAAGGCCAACTTCAGTCTTCTAAATTCATAGCAGAAAAGCAACTAAGGGAGTACTGGGAAAGCCATATCTCACAATAGCAAGTGATTGCAGAAAATTTCTTTACAGTATTTCATGAACATGCAGTTATTAAGAGTTGCTTTTCGTATTTACCTCAGCTGAATTTTAAAATTCCATGATTGCCAGAATTAATATTGTAACAAAACCATGGATAATTAGCCTCTTGGGACTCTCAGTTTTCACATTATTGAATATAATAGCCAACTGGAAGTTCTTTACAGAAGATCAGACAGGAAAAAAGAATAATACCTGAAGGACATTGAGATACATACATATAAATCAGTTAAGTCAGTTGGGAATTTTTGCAGAAAATTATTTCACAGATAAGGTTACTGGTTGGATGATATGGAGAGGTAAAAAGGAGAGGAAGAGAAAGAGAAAATGACCAAGCAGTCAGAAGTTCTCTGACTGGAGTATTCTGCTGAAGAAAACAGACCCAGGTTCAAGATCTTGCTTTGCCTCCTACCCTCCAACATGTTCTTGTGCTACTTTTCTTTCTCTCCAAGCAACTACATAGGCAGCCACTGTTGAGCCTCAGTTGAACATCTCCAATAGTAAAGGAAAATGACAGTCTGCTCTGGAAGTGACAAGTGAATTTATTCAAATAATAACTGCATTGAATTTCAGTGATCCCAAAGAGCACCCAAATCCTAGGTTTAGAAGAACAGCAATGAACCAAAAAATGACTTTTTTTTTTTAGAAAGTGACAGAACAGAGAAGAAAATACCCTTTCTGTGTGAATTCTCTTCCAAAATTTGTAGAAAAAATAAGCTGGAAATTACATAATCTGCCATCAATAATAAGAAGTCTAAAAATCATTTCCTATTTGTAGTTTAAGGGAGAATCTTTTTTTTTTCTTTTTTTTTGGGGGGGAAGGGGGCTGGAATAATTTGGGCTGTATTAACAGGAGCATAGTCAGTAGATTGAGGAGAAACTATTGTCCACTCATTAGGACCCATCTAGAATACAGCATCCACATTTTGGGCCCTTTAGTAGAAGAACAGAAAAGTTCTGAGATCTCCTGTGGTCTGCTGTGCAGACATACCTTAAACATAGACACTTAAATGTTAATGTAGTAATTGCAAAGCAGCTCTGAAGGAATCAAAATGGGCAAAACTGGTCAGAAAAGGGAATATTGTGTAGTACCAGACACTACTAGGAACAGTATGGCCTAAGAAGTCATCTCATTGGGAGCATCCTCAGGGCAAAGTGAAGAAGAGTTCCTTTGATTTAAGGATGTTTATTTTGATAACTCTATTCCCTTCTCTATTTTCTTCTAAAAGCAAAAGACTTGAGGGCATGGAAGTGTAAGTATCACCATCACTTTTACTCAAGAAAGCAATTAATAGTACACTGAAACAATTTGCCTTCTTCTTGAAATGAGAGTTGTAAACTATGTTTTACAATCCAACGTAACAGGCACTTGTGCTTCAAGCACTGTTAAAACTGAGATAGTCATTCCAACAGTGTTACTACTAGCCTCAGAGCCACAGGTTCATGGATTTTGTGCTTTGCAGTTGGCCTAAAGCTCAGCCTCTGTTTGTCAGGCAAGTTCAAACTAGCTCTGACTAGTTTGGGCTCTGGGTTTAACTGTGAAGCTATGGGACCACCTCATGAAGTCATGAGCAGCAGTGCTCCAGCTGAGTCCCACATCCTGGGATGGTATGTGTGCTGTGCTGCTCCCACATAGCCTACCAGGAGTTCTTCACACTCTCTCTGACCTGGAAAAGAGCCAGGAAAGGCTGAGGAGCTCCCAGAATTAAGGATGTCATTTTTATTCCGAAAGGCTTAAGGTATTGGTCATCTTATGTCTCAATATGCTTTGCTGCTGATGTACAGACCTGCCTTGCTCTGCAGAAATTTTCAAAATACTAAGTGCATTTTTTTTTACCCTTGCTATAGTCACAGAATGAGGGCAGAGTACAGCCATAATTAGGGAATAGACTATTTTGTCACATTTTGTGATAGGCAACACTGTAGTAGCTGTCATTTAAGAAATTACTGTTCAGTAGTTTGGAGCTAGCCTTTAGATCTGGATATAATTTTTACTTAATTCTTGTAGCACATTTATTTTCCAGTGTTCTACAACGGTGAAAATTTTGTCCTCTCTCTGTCAAAGCATTTCTTGGGATGTTTTCTAATCCAACACAGGGGATAATCTCACACCATACTACAGTTCTTATGTGGGGCACATCAGGAGTGGAAGATGAATGATAAGGATTGAATGAAGAGATTTCACAGGGCAGAGCAGGGACATAGACAAGGTCAGCTGTGCTTCAAAATTATATCAGTAAAAGAAGATAAAGTGGATAAATAACTGTGTTTGAGTGGTATGTCCAGGAGCAAGTCATTTTGGCTAGCACAGAGTGCAGAGGATCTTAGAGTGCTAAGACATTAAAAAAGAAAATATACCTAGCCAGCCTCTTGACCTGTTTCTAATGAGACCTTTAAGTTCCACTGCCCCTCAAGTTTTGGATGCAGCTTCCTCCAAAAGAAGAACTTGTGATCCTCTGTAAATCTCTTAACACTCTAATCTCTGCAGAAAGAAACCATGTGTTGTAAACAGAACTCATTAACTGGCACCTTCCAGGAAAATTGGAAAATTGGCAATATTGCCATGAATTTTACTGTAGCAGGTACTGCCAATTAGCACAGTTACAAAGTATAAACAAAATGAAAATACAGGCATAATGAATAAATAATTTCTAAAAAATTAAAGGCAGAGAAATATGCCTGCTTGTTATGATCTTCCTCCTGCTTAGCAAAAGAGGAGCTGTTGATTTAATATGCCCCTACACTACATATGCCAATAACTGCTGGGTTTTTGGAAGGTGATGAAAAAGAGTCTAATGAAAGAAGTTTCTCTCATTTCTTAAAGCATGCAGTCTTAACTAAATATCATAAATCCAACATAAGCCTCTGCTGACTGCAGAAAACAGCATTCTGAAATACATCCCATTGAACCCCAGAGCTTCTTTGAACTCCATGCAGTTTAGAGATAAAGAACAGCTTATTGATCAATGATAACTCTGCGATTTGAGACAGTTACTTGTGCTGCAATTTCACTCATCCTTCTTCCTGGGTAAGACGGTGCCTGGGGACACAATTTTCTGTGACCAATCTGCAAATTCTACAGAAAATAGAGCTTTGAAAATTAGGATGACTGTCTACCCCACCTTGGAGATCTTTGGAATACAGCAGTGAAAACCCACTGCAACATCCATCTGTGGAAGATACTTGCAACTTGTGGCCAGAGAATCTGGTTTCTCATTTCTGCCTAGCTTTGATATTCATTTTTGAGCTTCTGTGTCTTCAGCTGCAAAAACCTGACTTTCTGAGTTTGTTTAACTGATGGTATCATTTGGAGGTAAAAGAAATTGTTACATGATTTAGTTTTTCAATTAATATATGCAATTAATAGCCCATCCAAGCCAAGAGCAGTTAATTCCTTTAGGAGAATGCTGTGGGCAACTGTGTCAAATGCTTTGCTAAAATCGAGATGAATAATGTCCATGGTTTTCCTTCATCCAGCAAGCAGGTCAGCCAGTCCTAGAAGGAGATCAGGTTAGTTAAACAGGACCTGCCCTTCATAAAGCCATGCTGACTGGCTCTGATCACCTGGTTATCCTGCATGTGGAACTCAGGATGATCTGCTCCATCAGCTTCCCTGGCACTGAAGTTAGACTTACAGGCCTGTAATTTCCCAGATCCTTCTTCCTTCCTTTCTTAAAGATGGGAGTTATATTTGCTTCCTTCCAGTCAGTTGGGACCTCTCCAGTCAGCCAGGACTGCTGATAAGTGATGGAGAGTGGCCTGGTGAGCACCCTTGCCAGCTCTCCCAGGATTCTAGGATGAATCCCATCTGGCCCCATAGATTTCTGGATTTTCATAGATTTTCTAGATTTCAATTCAAAGGTTCATTAACCTTATAAACAAAAGGGATTATTATCATCTGTAACTATGCAACACGCCACAGATTTCTATTTTCCAAATGAATGTCACATAAAATAGCCCATCAATTTCAGGAAAATATTTTGTCTTGATTCTAATATTAGCCCTGATAGAAAATCCAGCACATTCAAGTTTTCCAATTTTTCAATTATTCAGGAGCAATGAAATTATAGATGTTTACATTTAATATATTCTCCCAATTAAAATCTGATATGCTGGAACCTGCTGGTTGAGTGAAAACTCTTGCACCTTTTGAGAATTGAGGATATAATAAGTTTTCATGTGATCAGCTGTGTAAGATCAAACAGGACAGCTGGCTCAGGAAGGTTCATTTACTTGGTTTACTATCTATATCCATTAACATTAGAAAAGATTGCAAAAACTTATCTGCCAGAGGGTTTAATAGATAGAGGGATCTTTTTTCCCACTTAGCTGATCATTTTTGACATTTAGCTACTAGATGGGGGGAAAAAACAGGAAAGTTGCTTTCTACAAAAAAAAGTCTCAACAATTATATCTAAAAGTACTGAATAGATTTTAAATTTTAAAAAAAAAAAAAAGGAGAAAAAAATTATTTGTTGGTAACATCTTAGAATCAGCTATTTCTAGCATATGGGTCTCCTAGGTGAGGAGAAACCAGTTTTATTTCCCAAAAGCAAGAGGCTGATAGATATAGACAATGTTAGAAGCAGTGTCTGTGTTCAGCAAGTGCACTAGCTATGTATATTCAGGTGTAACACCACACAACTTACTCTTGCTTTGCTGTGGCAGGAAGGTGTGGGAAGGATGTTAATTTGGGTCATAGAGACCAAAAGTAAGTGATTTTATCAAATGAAAATATTAATATCTAGACAAGAGTGAATTTGTAGTTATCAGTAAGATTCTGAAAGCAGACATCAGTTTGGTTTCCTGCCACAAATGCTGTAAATATCTGGGGGAGATTTAGGGGCAGAAATTGATGGCATCAAATACTTTAGAATCTTTGGTGCTCTTAGGATTCAAATCTTCATGAAGTCATGATTTTTTAAAAAAATCATACTGCTGAAAAGTTAGATCCCATCACAATATTCATTTTTAGGAAATGCTTCTGTGGCATTGCTGTTCTGTTTTTTGGATCTAGAATTATGACTTATGCTTTAGAAGAATTTCATTTTTCTTAAGGTAGATATCCATATAGATCATTCCAGAGTATCACATTTTGGATCACTTGGTAGTATTAGTGGGAAAAACCCTATATATCTGTTTTGAAGAACTGTATGTTTCCTATACATATAAACTGTATCTCACTAATTTCCTATATTTTCAACAGTAAAAAAAATCTGGATAAATCCCTGTTTATTATAATATTTTTCCCTTGCAGTCTCATCCATTGTGTAGTCTGAGAGAACTATGAAATGAACTGTCCTGCAAAGGGACAGCTTGTTTTCTGTGCTCACTCTTAACATGAATAATGGGATTATTGGGGAAAAAAAGGCCATAAATCCAAGTATTTCTTTATAGCCTGCTGATATAAAATGCTGCTCAGGTAACTCAGTGTTTTGAAATAAATGGATCGAATTCTCTGCAGAGTCTAATCCAGGGACATGCTGCCACTCTTCAAAATGTGCATGTGTTTGGAGAACAGCTTGTGACAAATTCTTAAAAGAGGTGTGAATAGATTAGTAAAAATTTGTCAGGGCAAGTGGTATCATTTACCACCAGTCAAGTGGTCTGGGACATCCTTGGAAAGGTTACATTATTAAATGCTCTGCTTAGATAAAAATAAAGCACTGAAGATGCCATTTAAGAAAAAAATGTGTTAACAAAGCCCTAATTAAACCTCTTGGGAAGTTTCTTCACAAGACCTGTGGTGCTGGAAGAGATCAAGAGGCTGCACAGTTCCACAGCATCCCTGGCCATGACCAGTGGCAGGGAGAACAGCACCTATAACAGACAGGGACCTTTCTCAGGCACCTCCTCAGCTTTCACAACTACGAGTTTCTGATTTAATCAGCAGTGGATCTGCCCATGTGAATTTACCTGATGCTTTTTTGAATCCTTTCATTCTTCTGGCCCACCAGATGGTTGCCCCCCCTTCTCTTCTCCAAGCTGTCGATAGAGAGTTCATGGGCTACTCCTTTGGGCAGAGGCTGTTTTCTGCTTCTGCCTGCCATGCTGTCTCTCTGAATCTTTGCTAATTCAATGCTATGGTTTTTGAGCAATATTCAGACTTCAGGTGCACAGTAGTAACTAGCAATAGTTTGTTTTCATTTGCTATTCTTTTTCCAACTGTTAAAATTCTATTTACTGTTTTGCTGGGTTTATGTGTTTAGAGAAGTAGGCACTTCTTGAGTGTCCTTAAATTAACTTAGGACTGATCTCTGCTTAAGCTTAGGCAGGCTTGTTTCTTCCCCATATGCATCATCTTGCATTTCCTTTCAGGAGATCTTGTCTGCTACTTAACTTGACCCACTCAGTACTGACAGTATTACAGCTCTTCCATGCCTGATTTAGATGTGACCATTCTGAATGATAAAGATTCTCTGTTATGGAAATCCAGAGTTCATTTCTACCTTTGTTCCTTAGCTTTTTTCTAATTAATCTCCTATGAAAGTAGCTGCTTCTTATTCTCTTCTTATTCCTTCACCAAAAGCTCTTAAAATTTAGTTTTCTAACATATTCTAATGTGCTCACATTTTCATGAGCAATCTGCACACCAGATAACCTGCAGCCCTTAGAAACATTCATGTTTGTAAATATATCCTTAAATAAATCCTCCCCTCCCAAGGCAGTAGCAGGGACTGTGGTGGCCAGGATATTGTGGCTTAGGAGGAGACTCAGGCAGAGTCCACTGGGGAGAGCAAGTAGAGACCAGAAATTCCTCAGGTTATTACTAGGAGAGAAGGAGCCAGGAGATAAACTCCTCCTCATATTATCTAGAAATGCACAGAAGCCACCTTCTGCTGAATGGCTGTGAGTTTCATTAGTAATTCATTGGATTTGCCCAGAAAATCCTGTTATTATAGCATACCAGCGATCTCCTTGGCAGAATCTGAGATTCAGGTTCCTTCTGCAAAAGCTTTCCACACCCCACTCTGCAGCAAGATCATATGACAAAGTACTGCACCAGTTCAACCTCAGAAGAGAAGCATTAAATCCTCCAAACCCAAAGTGCAATTGAAAAGGTACTTTAACAGATACAAGCTTTGTTCTGAAGGTCACCTGCTGTTGATCCTTTCATAGCACAACAGGATGAAGGGAGTGCAGTGATACCAAAACATTTAGAGTAGATAGATTTATCAGGAAAGTAAAGGCCATTTTCTTCTTAAGAAGTGGAAAAAAGGAATACAGAGTTCATTCTCTTGCTCCTTCCTTTCCCTTTTCTCAGGTTTTGGAGCAGAATCAGACTCTCATGGCTCTCCCACCTCCAGCTTTGATTTTAGCAGACATCTCAAACATGCAGACATCTGCTCTATTCACTTGTCAGGTGCAAGAAGTCCAACAAAAATTGTTCTGGCAAATTAGTAGGATTTCCCACCCACCCACTGCCCTCACTACTGAAATTACTTAATTATTTAGGCTAGCAAAAAATTATCTTTAGGTTTAGAAATGGCAGACATAGTTTAACTATGGCATCTTGGTCATACTACTTCCTTTTCTTTCTTCCTACTAAATTTCTTGCTCTGATGTGTAGTACAGATATGGTAATTTCAGACAGATATTTTATTACATATACTAGAAATAGCCACATTTTTTTCTTAGCATTAATGATTCTTGGTGATAATTTAAGAATTGATTTGATGCTGAAGGCTCTGTGTGAATGTAAGCTGTTTCAGTGTCAAGTTACTCTTTTACTTGTTTACATACTGATATGCATACATGGCAGTTATATATCTGCATTGAGGGCAAAATAAACATTATTTGTACAAAGTATGGTTATTCATATTTAGTATAATTTAAAACATAGAAAGGTTTAGACATTGTGATGTAAATTAAGTGCTTATTTCCTAAGCAGCAAGATATTTATGAAGCACATTGGTGTATCTCTATTACTAAAACCATAATTTAATTTACACTTTTGCATGAACTCTAGTGGTAAAGAAGAATGCAGTTTGATTATGGCATCCACTTCAGTGTACTCACATTTTTAGTTTTCTTTAGAAAGAGTCTTAACACTGTAAACAGTGCTTGCATCCATGCTAGAAACAAAAGCCACTTTGAGGTATGTGTATTTTGACTTTGCATCAGATGTGCGATCTGTGCTTGTCACTGTCACCTTCAGGGGATGTTTATCAGAGGGCTGAGAAATTCATTCTGTGGTGATGGTGCAGTCTGAACACATCTCCTGTTAGAGCTTTGTTTTATATGAGCAGTGTCAGCCTAGATTTTTTGGTTTTAAAGTTTGATTATTCTTTTCTTTCACCTTTCCCAAGTTCTCTTTAGATATTTTTGAGAATATTTAAAAAAAAAAAGAAAGAAACACAACTGTTTTTAAACATGAGTTGCAGGTGAGTAGTAAGACTAAGCACCTTTGTGCTAAGTTTCTCAGGACTAAAGTGTGAGATGGTGAGGGATACTCAGGAACCATTAGGATATTAATAGTATAGTCCAGTTTAATTATGATAAGCATACTTATGAGTAGTAGAGAGAAAGAAAAACAGCATGCTCTTTGGGGAGCCTAGATAAAGAGAAAAGAAGAGTCTGATATAGTATACACACTTAGTTATAAACCAGAGGAGAACAGGGAAGAAACACTGGGAAAAGATCAGGAGCAATATTTAGAAAATGAAGGAAAAGGCAGAACACAAGAATGGAAAGAGTACACAGGAAGGTGGAGAATCACAGATAAAACCAAAATGAGAGGCAAAGTTGATCTGTAATATTTTGAGAAGAGGGGGAGGCATATGTCTATTTGATGTAGTAAATGTGTTTATGCACTCAATTAACTGTAAATTCATGCTGGCGTGTATCTAATTGGAAAGCTGCACATCTCAATAAATCTGCAGTGTAATTTCTACTTATCAGTTAACATATTTGAATGGAGGAGAAGAACAATTTAGTGAACCCTGGGCATCTTCAGTAATAACGTCTATTTGTATATAAAATAAATCATGTTTATAGTGCCTCTATTGCAACATACAAAAAAAAGAAATTCTGTAAACTAGGAGGTGGGAGGCAATTTATGACTACTACTTTTTGTGCTAATTCATTCCCTTCCCTGTTTTAATGCCTTATTGTTCTTCTCATCTGTAATATTATCTTGTTATGTGCCAGGTTTGCAAACTAGCTGAACCATAAACTGATTTTGCACTTCATATGTATATCCCATGTATATATGCACATCTGGACTCTGAATTTTTAGTGAAATCTGTACTGTGTTAATGCAAATAACTTTGTATAAGAATTTATATTCTGATGTGTTTATACACAAACTGAGTTTCAATGCATATAGAACTTTCTTCCAAATGAACTCATTTTCTTTTGCTTATGAATGCCCCCACTTGTTCCAGCAAACATTAACTGTGCCTGTTGTTCCTTGTCTAGCTGTACCCCATAAAATAGGGCGGATAATTGATGGAAGCCCTGCGGATCGCTGTGCAAAACTTAAAGTTGGAGACCGGATCTTAGCTGTGAATGGCCAGTCTATCATTAACATGCCTCATGCAGATATTGTGAAGCTAATTAAAGATGCAGGTCTCAGTGTAACTCTTCGCATCATTCCTCAGGAGGGTAAGTCAATGGCCCTTAAAAACAGGAAGAAATATTTCAGTAGCCTCCAATTAGCTTGAATTATGTCACCGCTTGAAAGAACATCGTTTGTTTCACTTTCTCAGCTGTAATGTACAGCACACCAAAATTACAGCCTTAGAACCAGTGCAAATAATATCTGAATTCTTGAGAAGGTTTCTAGTTATGAAAAGGGTTTTTAATGCAAACCTGGAGAAAGCTGAGTACCAGAGAGTCAGATTAATGTATTTTGGAAGAACTGTCTTGCACATGGAAGAGCACCCTGCAAGAGACCCAGGTTTTGAGTTCATTGCCTTATAAACCAAGCCAAAGTTTGGCAGAATGACTCACAGAGACTGTAATGGCTGTCATCAGGCATGTTCAGCTGCCTGTGACAAAAAGTGATGTGAAGGAAGAGCTCAGATTTTCAGATTTGGTAGTGTTTTCCACATATATCATTATAAATGCACAAGCCAGGAAAAGAACTGAACCCTATATTATCTCATTTGTAGGTCAAGGATAAGAGGACAGGCTTGTTATTCTGGTCATTACTCCACAGTTAATCAGCAAAGATCTTTTGATGTTGGTTTCATGGGTTTTGGGGTTGATTTCAGGCATTTTTTAGTTTAGTGATGTGCTGTACTGGTGTATGAATTGTACCATATTAATGAGACTGTGGTTTTATATCTCAGCAACAAACACCATTAGAACCAGGAATGTCATACAGCAAGTAATGTAATTACTTAATGATTCATGCTCCAGTTAGACAACCTTCACCTTCTGCTGCTGCATCCAGCAACAGGACAAGGAAAGAGTCTGGCACTGGCCATGGGCTGCAGCGGAGGGAATTTACCTACTTAGTTAAATGAAATCACTGAAGAAAAAACCAAAAACATACACAAGTACAGAATTCACACCAAAGAGCTACTGCATAATTACTGGAGGTCAGTTTTGCAAGGATCTACAAACAAGTGTGATTCTGCATGGGGTCCGTGCAGCTTACTTAGAAAATGATACATAATGCAGATTAATTCATACTAGCAAATTGCTAATAGTTCAGAACTGCTACAATAATTCACTGATACTTTAAATGGATGGATACTTTAAGTTAGAAAGAGAGGAGAGGTGCATGTGAGATCCAGTGCTACAATATGTTCTTGGGTACTAGTGGTAAGAAATTATTTGTGCCCAAGGCATGTCTTCCCTGTGTGACACAGGACACCTCATTTGCTTTCTCATACTAGCTTCCCAGTTTATAAAATTAGGAAAAAATCTAATACCTCCGTAATGTACTTTCAGGTGAAAAATACCATATAAATGCAAAGCAGTTTTAGAAGCAGCTTATGATTTAACTAGTTCATCCATAGTTATGAGAGTAATGTAGAAATGAGGGACAATATTCCCAATCTTCGTCTCTGAAGCTGAAATACAAAGGGGAGTCACAGATGCAAAATGGGCAATTAAAGCCTTAAGCATAGTAATTACACAGACAAGTATTACTTGTGCCTGCATGAGAAGTGTTTTAAGAGCAAACACACAAGCTTTTTTGACAAGCCTATATTGAGTTTTAATAAAGTAGCCAACATTTTTAAAATAAATATAAGCATAAATGAAATAAGTAGAGAGCCATTAGAAATGTTCAGTTATAGGGCTCAAACTCACATGCTAAAAAATAAAAACATTCAAAATTCAAACTAGACACAAATATAAAAACAGGCAAGATCTAGATCATGCATAGCTATTGCTGTTGGGGATGCTCAGCCATGTCCATTCTGAATGCTTTACACCACACCACGCTGGCCTCACTCATTCTCTTGTCGTCATCATCGTCGTTGTGGCTAGGCTTCCCGAATGAAGATCCAGGGAGGGCTGCACCCCCTCTCCTCCTCAGCGNATTCTCTTGTAAGCAGGAATAAAAAAAAATATGTGTATCTTTGCTGTTGAAAATGCATGAGCAATTACTTCTGCAGTGCTCTGTCCTCTTGTGTGTCGAGTCTCTCTTATTTACACTTCTTAATGGCTAAATGATGAGCAACATAACTGTGCCAGTGTGTCAGGAGAATTATATTCGATATGAGCTCAGTGCCAAATGTGCCTTCTCCCAAGCACAGCAAGAAGCCTGAAGGAAGATTGGCATCCTTTATTTGTAACGAGGCCATGAGGCCATATTTCCTATACCAGCCTCTCTGTCTTTTTTAATTTTATGTTGTTTGGAAAGAAGGATTCTGGATTTTTTTCAGTGTTCCTATATCAAGCCCTGGTCATTTGGCACAATACAGTGAAAGAAAACATCAGTTCAGCTGGTCAGTTAGAATTTATTGGGACTGGTTTTACTGACTACACTCCCCAAATATTTAGAAAGATAGGTAACTCTTTTTAAGCAAAAAGGCAGCAGTTGCTAACACAAGCACACCACTGTTTTAGCTTTTGTGACAACAGTGTGTTCACAGTGGTGAAAGCAATAAAATCATATATTCTCTCACAATGAAAAAGTTTTTTCAAAATTAAAGGTATTTCCAATATCTAGAACCTATGCTAAGGAACATGGAGGAAAAGGAGGTGATTTGGGACAGCCAGCATGACTTCACCAAGCTGAGTGGTGCAGTTGACATGCCAGAAGGATGAGATGCCACCCAGAGGAACCTGGGCAAGCTTGAAAAGTGGACCCATGTGAACCTCATGAGGTTCAACGAGGTGAAGTGCAAGGTCCTGCACCTGGGTCAGATATCTTCTGGTATCAATACAGGCTAGGGGATGAAGGGATTGAGAGCATCCCTGCAGAGAAGGACTTGAGAGCACTGGTAGATTAAAAGCTGGACATGAGCTGACAATATGCTCTTGCAGCCCAGAAAGCCAACCATATCCTGGGCTGCATCAAAAGAAGCATGGCCAACAGATCAAAGGAGGTGATTTTTTCTCTCTACTTCATTCTGTTAAGATCCCACCTAGAGTACTATATCAGGCTCTGGAGCCCTCAACAGAGGAAACACATGGACCTGTTGGAGTGGGTCCAGAGGAGGGCTACAAAAACGATCAGAGGGAAGTAACATTTTTGCTATGAGGAAAGGCTGAGAGATTTGGGGTTGTTCAGCCTTGAGAAGAGAAGGCTTGAGGGAGACCTTATAATAGTAAACTTCCAGTACTGAAAGGAGGTTTATAAGAAAGATGAGGCAGACTTTTTATCAGGGCCTGTTGTGACAGGACAAGGAGTAATGGGTTTAAACTAAAAGAGGGGAGATTTAGATGAGATATAAGGAAGAAATTTTTTACAATGAGAAGGGTGAAACTTTGGAACATGATGCCTGATCTCTGGAAGCATCCAAGGTCAGATTGGACAGAGCTGTGAGCAACCTGACCAAGTTAAAGGTGAAGCTACTCATTGCAGGAGGCTTGGACTAGATTACCTTTAAAGGTCCCTTCCAATCCAAACTATTCTATGATACTAAGAACGTTTCTAAACTTGAAAAGAAAACAGGAAACAGAAGCAATTTGCCTTGTTCAAGTGGGGTTTAAATAATAGAGGTGTCAACTGGAGTTACAGAAATGACCAATATTTCAAATCCCACAGACTATCAAAAATAGCCCATTAGGTTCAGATGTCTTAAAATCTAATTATAACCTGAGAGACTAAAAGCAACAAAGCATAAATTTTCAGAGGTAGTGTGTCACCCAAAATGTTTATTGTCTACCTTTGCCCTTTATTAAATGCCATGCTGTGACAGGTTTTTAATCTCCAGCTTCCCATTATGCAGAGCTGAACAGCCCAGCCTCAGCCCCCAGCTCAGAGAAGCAGAGCCCCCTGGCCCAGCAGCACAGCCCCCTGGCCCAGCAGAGTCCCCTGGCCCAGCAGAGCCCTGTGGCCCAGCACAGCCCCGTCGCCCAGCCACCACCTCCACAGCCCCTCCAGCTGCAGGGCCACGAAAACAGGTAAGAGCGCCTTCCTCCCGCCTAGGTCTGTGTGCTGTTTCTAGCAGCTGGGAGCCATCACTTGTGGGACTCTAACAAGCTGTGGTCCTGTAATTGCCCTCACAGAGCATGCACTGTGCATGCCAGGATGATCTGTAAGTCATGTTCAGGTATGAAACATGTGATTAAGAACAAGGGTTTAGCCAGCGTTCCTCAAACATCCATCTGGATCATGTGTTCGTGAAGGAACTAAACACTGAAGTATTAAGTATTCCTTGCTAATTAATTCATTGCTAGTATACTGCTTTCTAATATCACTACAACTTACAAAATACAGGTATATCTGATCATGAGGTGGCTTTTTTTTTCATTGTCTTACATGTCTCTGTTTTATTTTTTTTATGATAGAGTTCAGGAGTTGGGGAGATATTTTTATAACAGGTTTTCTCAATGGTGTATCATTTTCCAGCCAGTTTTTCTTACGTAATTTATGCATATGCATTGACAAATTTATTTGTGATGGAAATTAAATGGTAAGGGGATAGAAATTTTGTGGCCAGCTGTATTAGAAGCTGTATATATAAAAAGCACACTCAGGCTGTGGGATGATACAACTTTCCGTGATCTCCAATCAACACTATTTAGTCTTTGGATTAATTTTTGGCATGTTAAATGAGGCTGATTACAGTGACTGTCTTTATGCTAATCTTCAGTAACCAACATGCCTCATCAAGATGCTTCTCCCAAATACTCGATGCTGGTTGTAGGGTTGTAACTTTTTCCTTTGGAGATACTTGAGTTCAGTTGTGATTTAGATGCTATGCCCTCTAATCCTCCTTGCTTAACAGATGTAGCATTTTCACTTGCCTAAAATTATTTTTCTCTTAATTAGTCACACTTGGCAAATTTCTTTGCCTTATATTTGATTGCATACTTTTTCCAAAAGTGATCACCTCCCTAAAAGACATACATTTCTCACAAAATCCAATGAAATGCTCTCACAAAAGTCAGAAGGGACCAGTAAACTATATTTATTAGAGTTCCGAAAAGAAATTCCGTAATAGTTTTACTCAAAAGTGTAAGTCATGTCACCATTTACATATTCAGCAAAAATTACAGTGCCTCCAACTATAAAAAAAAAAAAGAAAGCATCATCTTCTGAGATGCAGTTGTGGTCGTATATTGGGAGCTTACCTAATGATGAGTCTTTGCTAATTCATCCAGTGTCATTTTTGTGATAGGATGTTACATGGCTGAGGTGCAGAGGTTTACAGTAAGAAATAGTCCTTACTTCACCTTGAGGTGTGAAATGCATTATGCACTGATTTCCATGGGGTAAGGGATCCATTCCCATCTGAGTAAATTAATTAATTAGTTGCTGTGCTCCAGAAAGTCACTTTTCTTTGAAATGTTAGGACTCATCTTCCTGTAACCAGTTACAGCAATATTTTGCTTATTGTTAATTCCTCATTAACCAAATTTGTTTTCCTTTCACCATGTGTTACTTTTGTGTATTACTACTGATATGACCTGCTACGGGCTTGTAGCTAGGTAGTATTATAAAGAATGTGAAATAATGCTAATACACACTATTTTAACAGATGTTATATCAAAGAATACCTTTAATTAAAAAGATAACAGCTACTACAAAGAATGTATCCTTTTTTAACCTTAAGAAGCTTACGATAATAATAGTTTGTCAGTGAAACAGCTATAAATGTCTGCACTGATGTTTACTCTGTAGGAATGCACTTCATAAACTCAGTGCACTACACTGTGGTGACTATTATGGGTGTTTCCACATGCAATTTTGTCTTCCAAGTAGGCAAGATAAGTAGAAATCAAGATGCTTCTCCTGTTCCTGTCCTTTTTTGAGCCTAATCCTGATCTCACTGATGCAAGCTGAAAAATTGCCCAGTATGACCTGAGGGAAATTTGCTTATGTTTCCAAAAACACTCACTATTCACCTTGAAAGTTCTGCTTCTCTGTAAAAAATTGTTTTATGCAATTTTGCAGTCAGGCAGTTTGCTTTCATTCCTTGATATTGCACATAATGCATATTCTTAAAGTTTTACCACTTGCTGAAACGAAGTCATTTTGCCTTTCTCAGTTATAGGTCGGAAGTAAAAGCCAGACAGGATGTGAAGCCTGACATCCGGCAACCTCCATTTACAGACTACAGGCAGTCCTCAACGGACTACCGGCAGCCTCCACTGGACTACAGGCATCCCCCAGTGATGGATTACCAGCAGCCACCACCTCTTGACTACAGGCAGCCACCCTTGTTAGATTACAGGCAGCATTCGCCCGACACCAGGCAGTACCCTCTGTCAGAGTACAGGCAGCCCCAGGTACAAACTGAACTACTTAGAGCACTCCTAAAGAGAAAGCATCAGGGTCTGGAGGGAGACATAGAATCCTAGAATGGTCTGGGTTGGAAGGGACCTCTGGAGGTCATCTAGTTCAACCCCCTTGCAGAGGGCAGGGACATCCCCAACTACATCGTCATGTATATCGGTAAAGAAGGGTGACATCATCAAAGAAAAAGCTACCTAAATTGTTCTTACTCTGAGTTACTATTTACATGTAGAGAAAATTACTTCAAACCCATTAATATTGATGAAGAACTATGTGATCTGTCAAATACCACTACATTTATAACTGTGTGACTATGATGTTAAATAAATGCTAATTTTAAGGTGCTCTAGAGTTAAAATAAAAGTTCTAAAACAAGCTGCCTTTGCTCCAGAAGAGGAATTTTTTTATACCTAGGATCATAATACAGTCCCCAAGTAGTGGATGTACTTAGGTCAGAATGCATTTCTACAACATTTTGACAATGAAGATTTTATCTATACCATGACTTTCATATGGTTATTGTCTTTCATTTTGCTTTTTCCATACAGGACTTTGATTATTTCACTGTTGATTTGGAGAAAGGAGCCAAAGGTTTTGGGTTTAGTATTCGAGGAGGAAGGGAGTACAAAATGGATTTGTATGTGTTGAGGTTAGCAGAAGATGGACCAGCAATAAGAAATGGAAGAATGAGGGTGAGTAAAATACATTGTAACGATTTTTTGAGCATTTACAGAGGTGCTTGATGATAGGGCTCAAAGAGAAAGCCAAGTTTTCATCTTTGATCAGATTTAGAAGACCCAATACCAAATACCTCTTACAATATAAACTTGCTCTGTGGGCATTCAAGAAATTAGTTGAAACATATATAGGTCTCTGTAGTTTCTTTGTCAAATAAATGTATTACTTCTTGTTGATAATAGCTTTTACTGTGTTATAAATATTTCTCCCTATTTTTTCACTCATATCTAAGCAACTTAAAAATCTCCGACAAAAAGTTTGATGTTTCTTTGATAACAAGAATATCAGAATAATTAACAGTTATCTCTCTAATTGCAAAAGCAAAGTTACAGCTATATGACACTTATTGAATAACTGTGAAACCTAAGACCTGGTCTGTGTTATTTTACTAATTTAATCAAGTTGCCTTCAGAATGTTTGCTAAGTTTGTTTATTGATATTGTTGGTGTGGCCACAAAGCACAGCCAAGTGTTAGTCTGGCTAGATAGTTGTAGTTGGATTTTTTTTTCCTCCTCTTTAAAGACATCATTCATTGGAATCAGTTTTACCCTCCAGCCTTGTCACTGAGTCTTTCGTGTTGTATTCTCCTGTTTAATAGCTGTTCTAACCTTAAAGTCATATATGGGTTTGGAAATTGCAAGACTTGTAACTGATGGACAGGAGGAGTTCTAGAAACAGTTTCTTCAAAACAAAAATAGAAACAAACAAACAAATTTGTGAAACAAATATAGTATATAGGAAGATGGGCAAAGGAAGCAGAGCTCTGTACCAATATCTCCTTTCCTAAGTTTACATCTGCTGTTAATAATGCAAGTTTATGCCTTTTTCTTGGCTGGGACCACCAGCCTCTTCTCTATTTCTGTTTCACAGATGCATCTCTATAGCAAAATATGCAAAAATCTGTTCAGTTCTTCTTGCTTCACATACTATCATCTTTAAAGTTGAGGTTTCTGATCCTAGGCTTTCAGCACTGGTGATAGTAAACCATGCTTATATATGGTAGAATCCTTCTAGAAGCATTTTCCATCTAATACTTCCATGATCGACTTATCTCCATATTGCTTTACTTCCTTTTTCCTCCACCTTGAACAGCCTTCTTTGATTTATTTGAAGCCTTGCAGAAAAACATGAAGCAGATAATACAAGGAGCAGATCATGCTTACAGAAAGAATTAATGCACATAACTTCACTGTTATCCCCACTCAAGTTCTAGTTTCCGAGTAAGTCAAGAATATGGTGCACATACTATCAGTGATCGTAGTCTTGGGTTGAATAAGTCACCAGAGATGAGAGTCATAACACAGCCAATGTGGAGCACAACCCCCAGAGCCTTTGAAGATTCAAACACTACTGGCAACCATTTTACAGGTCTATTTAGATAAGGTTCATGATAACTCATATTTTATCCCTGTCCCACATTGAGGACAAGGATCAGCGGAGCTCTGGCTGAAGATCTCTATCGCTTTTCTGTCTTAGAGATGGGGAACTGCTGACTGCTCTCAGGAGAATTGTTAAGGTTGGTCGTAGTGTTCACCAGACACATGAGATATGATCAAAAGATCTCTTATTGCCTTGAATGATATCTCCTGCAGCCAGCATGTTTATTGAAACCAGCATCAAACAAAGAGCCTGTGGCTGAGGGCTGCAAAGATACAGAATATCTTGCACAAATGGGTTTAGTGAATGCGAAATTCATGAATCATTAGGGCAAAATGTGCTTTTTTATACACAATGTGCATCTGTATCATTTTGTCACTTGGTGAGTTACATCCTTTTTTTATACATCTTCCACAAAAGTCACACTTCTCATCGCTGACATTTCCAGTTTCATTGTCTTGTCAACTCATTTTTCTCAGTCCACATACACTGCTTAGCCCTATCTCTACCTTCCTCGTATCTCCTAATACTACATTATTTTTCTCAAATTTTTGTAGATTTTTCTTATATACTTGCAGAACAGACATCTGAAATGCAGGCACTGCACAATTTTATATCTTCCATGCTTTGCAATCCTCCTTTGACTCTTCAGTTCTTTTTCCTGTTTGTTGCTTTCCCTGGGGCCTGTGGCTCTGTCTTTCAGTTGTACACAGTTAGAGATAAAAATAGGCACAAGGGACAGGAAGCTCTTACAGTGTCAATTATGAGCCTCTGTGGTGGTGTTATTGTGTAGGAATCTGTGTGGCCTTGCTTGGTCTGTTCTAGCTTGCCCTGGGAGCAGCACAGTGAGACTCACAACAGCAGCCAACCTGTGCTGTGGACAGGTTCACAGCATCCTACAAACTAGCCCAATTTGTGTATTTCATCCTTTCCTACTATAGCAGAGTTCACACCAACTTTATTTGTAGTTTATTTGTGGCTTGTGCATTTTTGTTTGCAATAAGAGGGACAGAGTATCTATGAAACTCATACCCTGATATTAAAGCCCTCTCTTGAGCCATAGAAGACAGTGATTAGAGCAAAAAGTATTAAAAATAGGAGGCAAGCAGTTGTCACAATAGTAGAGATAGTAGATGACAGATACAGACATTTCTTTATCCAATCAAGAAAGCTCCAGCAAGGAAATGGGAAGAAGGCAAGAATGGCTTGATCATCCATGATCTTCTTACAAACATTTAATGTAATTGCTATATCCAAAAGTAAACTAAAGATTGACTGGTGGAATCCTTAATTTTTGCCATAGCAAACTTTTGACTCCTATATTGGATCAGAAAGCAAGCTGAAGACCTTGAGATATACTATTGAGTGACTTGTCCTAATCTCCAGGTCTTAAAAAGCAGTGAAATCCTATAGCTCTTACAACTCTTACAAGTTTACTGTAATCATAGCAAACAAAAAGGTGGAAGGAGCAGTGGTAGGTACTAAGAGCCAAAAAACTTGTCTCCAGGTGGTGTGCTGGGAGCAGCTGACACTGCTGAGCACTTTACATGTGTGAGGGCTTGAGAAGGCTGTCAGAAATCCTAGTGAAAACTTGCCAATATTTAGGTGCAAAATATTGACATTATACACACACATAAGGGACAGAAGTATACTCCAGGAACATACAGTGCTCCAGCAGCCTCTGCTTAACTAAGGCCTTGTGCACACATCTGAAAGATAAATGCCTATAGAGTGATTCATGGCAGTTAAGGAGACAATCTTTTCTACAGAAGTAGCACTTACTCTTAAAACTTGCAGCATACCTGGCTCACTTATGTGGTAATACAAATCTCCCCTTCATGGTAAACATTCAGTGAATGTCAACACTGTCATTACAGTGGAGCACAAAGCTATTCTTAGTCCCATCCATTTATTCTGTGATTTGTGATCCAGCTGAACAGTACAAGAAGATGTTAGCTAAGCTTCCCACCAAAGTGCATGTCCCTTTGGGGTAATCTCATTCACGTGCCGATTCCCTACTACATGCATCACTGTCCAGCCTTCCTTGTAGTGAGTCTAGGTGTGATTGATCTGAACTTTGGGAATTCAATGGGAATACTTGAGCATATGAGCTGTATGCCAGCCTGCAGCAAGAGGAGCTTAATGCCAGGTTAGTGTAATTCACAGAATTTAAGGAAGAATATATTGACATGCAGACAGAAAGCTGATCAACATTCTTGTGTCTGCACAACAAAGAAATGCAAACTGAGGTCCTTGGGGAACCTGAGAATATTTTGACAGTATAAAAGCTTAGTAAACCAAGAGTGAATTAACTGTAAGTGAACTATTATTCAGCATTTCTCAAAAAAAGTTGTGTTTTTTAGGATTTGTTTGCAGAAAGGTAAGGGGAAAGACTATTCTTCTCACACATGTAATTAACATCATTCTTGCAAAAAAAGTACTGAATTTGACATATTCAAAGCATCCTTGTAACTCTATGCCTAATAGCAAAATCTTGCAAGCCAACTGCAAAGAAGAACAAGTTAACAATCTTGCTAAAAATGGTTTAGTATGAAATTTTAAGACTAGAATACTTAGTTGGCAGGCAGGGACCTTTTTAAATTCTGTATTTTATGGAAGATCTAGAAAGGTTTTCGGGTCTAAAAGGTTAATTACCCCCTAACTTAAAAAGATTAACAATCAAGAGCATTAGAAAAATATAAATGCACCAAATGGTGCCACTCTGATAGCTAAAACACTTTGTCCAGCAACAGGAATGACAGAGGCAGCCTCTCTTCTGTGTTTTCCCAAACCATGACAAGTACAAATTAGGAGAGATCACCTATCAAAGTAAAAGGATACAGCTATTAGACCCATTCCTGTGGCCCACCTGGCCTGGTATCCTCACTCCAACAAGGACAAGTTGAGGATATTTAGGAAAGGAATACAGGACAAGTAAGAAATGATTCTTCACTGGGTGGAACAACATCCAAGTCTCTGGTAATCAGCAGTTTACAGATTTTTTTTTTAATGCTAGAATTTTCATGGTTTTAGTATCTAGGACTACTTTTATGTGTATATGCTTTATTTTTGTTTGTGGCTCCAATGTAATAATCTTATTATTGCTTCCTCGTTCTCCGTATCATTCCTTTATTCTATTGACTTGTATCATACCTTTTCCCTGCTGAAGCCTACCCATCTATTTTATCTTGCCTCATAAGGGAGCTATTCTTTAGTCCTGACCACCCTCATTAGCCTCCTCTGAACCATTCCTCAATCTACCATTCATTTGGAGGTAGAAGCACCAGAACAGTTTTCAAGATATTGGTGCTCCTAAATGACATAATGATGCCTTCTCCTTTATTCTCTATTCTTTCCCTAGTGGTTAATATTCTGTTTGCTTTTCTGACTGGGCTGACATTTCCAGCAAGCTAACTACAAGAACTATGAGATCTATCTCTTCAGGGGTAATGGTTAATTTAGAGTTATTGTGTATGTAATTTTCCACATATACTGTACTTAGAATCACTGAATTTAACCTGCTGCTTTAACACACAGTAATGTGCTATGTTTTAGCAGATTTAACTTTCAGTTTCGATTTGACAATCCTAACACAATGGTATTGTGTTGCCTGCAAATATTATCACCCCAGTCTTCAGCCTCTTCACCATGCCATTTACAAATGAACAGAATAATCACTATGGTAAGGTCTTTTGATTGTGAAAATTGACCACCTATTTACAGCACTTTTTCCCTAGAATTAAATCTCTTACCTAGAAGACTGTTCTTTCTCATCCCACATTATAGCCTTTACTGAAGGCTTTACTGTTAAAAGCTTTCTGAAAATGTCAGTATACTAACCAGATCACATTTATCTGTATAGTCATTGAGAGCTCCAGTGACCTGCAATAGATCTGTGAGGAATAGCCACACTGACTCTTCCCCACTATATCATCATTATCCATGTGCCAACTAACCCTCACCATCCTTATTGCTTCCTTCTGTCTGCTCAATTGAACTAGAGACTTGCTTGATTACTTTCCAGGAGCATTCTTAAAGACCAGTGTCACACTTGCTACTACCCATGGCTCTGCTTTTCAGCAATTCACTGATCTAGGCAGTAGATGACATCCTGTAGTTACTGGTTCAGCAGCTTCATATCCAAATTCCTTTAGGGTTAAGGATGAAAGCTATCTACTTCTGGTGGTTCCTTACTATCCATTTCATCAGTTTGTTATACAATCTTTGCCACTGACCCTGCTGTTGCAGTTGGATGCTCAGACTCACCCATGTGCTGAGTAGACCCTCTGCAGGAGTTTGGCTGCCCTGCTCTTTACTGAACATTGATGCAAAGAATTAATCTATTTTCTGCTGTCTTTTCTACCTTGCACTCAAACTGTCTTTTGAGGTCTTGGTTCTCTGAGAGGTTCTGCACCTCTGGCATGTTTGAAAGTATATTCTTAGCTCTCACATTTTAGCTTTTTTCTCCTCAAAATCTTTTTGTAGTTTCCTGTTTAACTTGTCCGAGTTTATGTTCTTTTCTAGTTTACTGTTTAGCTGCAACTTTGGATGAAGCAATCTCCATGCCCAGGCTTCTCTGTGGGATCTATGAAATCAGCTTGTCAAGTCTCTAATTTGCTTTGCTTTTGCCTAATAGGAATTGCCTGCGACCATCAAAAAGAAATCAGGAAATTTTCTTCTTACTTTTTAACAGTCTCTACTGGTTACTGTCTGTGATTGTAGTGGTGAAATACCTGCTATTAATATTGCATTGTGCTACACTGAGTCATCATAGCTCTATTTAAAAAAAATAATGGTATATCAAGTCCATTGGGATAATGAATTTTCCTTTTCTTTGTCAACTTTCTATGTCAAAGTCCACTTTGTTGTCTTAGCCATTCACCACTGCAAACTCCATTCCTCTCTCCTGCATTCCCCACTCCATACAGACACTCAATCATGCACATTTTCCAAACTCTCTCTCTGTAAGAGCACTTCTAATGTTTCTCCCTCTCTCAGGAAGAGGTGAAAAGGTGAAGAGAAAAAAAAAAAAAGCTAGAGCACCTGCTGAGAAGTGGTGTGAAAGCCATTTCTTGCTCTGCACCAATTCAGTCCATGTGCTATGGCTCCTCTCTTCCTCGCTGCGTGACCTCCACTTTTGGGCAGCAAAGGCAAGAGCAGCTTTCTGTGAGAACAAAGGGCTGGCATTTCCAGGGGTAAGAAGCCACAGCTGCTTATACAGCTGCTTAGCTACAGGAAAAAAAGAGGTTGTGGCTCTAAACCTTCATGGGTGGTTGCTTCAGAAGTGGCATGGAACACGTTAGTGTAATTCTGCCAAAGACAAACGCCATATTCTTACTGGGACACCCAAGTTCACATACCTAAAATGCACTAAAGGGAGTCCAAGTCTACAAATATCCCAGAGCTTTACTCAGGCAACACATCATACCTGGAATTTCCAGGCAGTACAGATTCTGTGCTGTGAGGAAATTTGCACAGCAGATATCCAGCCTGTGCCTAACTCCAGGCAATGATGTTAGAGCTTGACAGTACTCAGAAATTCACCAAAACAGATATTCTGGAGTTGCTATTCAGTCTCCAAGTACAGACAATCTCTCAGCCTTTTTGACTCATCAACAATAACACCAACAAATATTATGCAAAAAAAATGTTTCAGTTATAAAAATAGAATACCCATATAAAAAGAATTAAGTGTAATTAGTCTCTTTCCTGAGGTTTAATTATAAAATGCATTAATAAAATGACAGACAGCAATGCCCTCTGCACAAATCATTTGAGGCTGCTTTTATCATTGGCTTTCCTCATTTAACATAGAATGAAAATGTGCATACACAATTGATTTCATTTTGTGCCACTGGGAACTCTATACCTTTTTAGAGACCATTCCTTACACGCTGATGGAGACAAACGTACACAAGGCTATCATCAGTAGTTTCAAAGTACATTTGAGCAAGGAAAAACCTCTTTACTACATTAAAGCTATGTGTATTTCCTTCTGATGTTGCCTGCTTCTATAATTCTCTTTGCCTGTATGGCTGGCTCTTTAAAAAAAGACAGGTAATAATTACTATAAAATATGGCCAGACCAAAGACTCTGCAGATAAACTCACATGTACTAGAGCCACTTTATTCTAATGATCCAGAGAAGCTTTACTATTTTCTTTTTAATTAACCTATCAATACTAATGTCACTTAAACATTCCTTAGGAATATTATCTTCTCATTATTGCCAGAAAACATGCTGCCCAATTTTATAGCTCAGTTGTTCTTATGCATGGATGAAGCATCTGAACTGAACTGAAACAGACTTTTTAAGAGACATTTCCCACACACACAAACTACTTCCATAATTACCTTTAAATCATTAATATTCAAATTTAAAAACATTAAGGAAGGAGGGAGGAGCATTCAGTGTTTACTTTGTGCTTGTACACTGTAAGAATATAATAAAGGGGCATTCTCTTTATCAAATGCCATTGGGTCAGGAAGAGAACCAGTGGGTTTGGGTAGGCACTTATCCCAAACAGCATGGAAAGTCAGCAAGTGCCACATTCAGTAAGAAGAAAGAAACACAACACCAAATCAGTGTGTGTAAAATTGCCAGATTCTTAGCTGCAAAAAGCACATTTCTTCAGAAGAAATACAGCTTAGGCAGCAGCCATGCAAGCTTCCCAGGCTGGCTTGCCAAGACACTTCAACCCAGTGCTGGTGGGAATGTCTGGAGGGTGTGAAGAACGGTCACTCCAGCTTTGCAGTCGTCGCTGAAGACTGCCAGGAAGGTTACAAGCCAGAGCTGATGCCAGTTCAGGGGGTGTCCAGCAATGCAAGGCCTGGCTGTTGGGAGCAGGTAGGGCTCCATCCCTTTGTCTCACATGACTGGCCACCCAACAGCTGCCAGCCTAGCAATGGCATGCATTCATTGCAGCTCCACCCACGGAGCCTGTGTAACCATGCCTTCAAATTACAGTTTTTTCCAAAGAATCAAAGGCAGTCTGTGGTTTTGTGAGATTAAAATATTGGATTTCAAGGGCTATGCTCTCAAGCATTTTCCCTGCTCTTTGTGGATTTAAAACTTGGTGATTAAGATGCATGTGTCCTCTCAGGCTGTCAGGAAGAAACTGTACCTGAACAGCATGGGAGCTCAAGGTATTATTTTAGAGATGCATAACTCTCCAGATGTGGAGAATTGTTTTTTCTGTTAGTGGCTTGACAAAAATGAAATCCATAGTGTTAAATGACAGAGGACCTAAATGCCATGCAAAACAATAATGTTGCTACATTGAAGTTTATCTTTTGAAATATTCTGATGGTTCATCTGAAAAGCTTTTTATCTCCACAAAAGGCAGGTTGCTGAAATGCCTCTTAGAAATAATGATCTGCTATTCAAATATGTCACTTTCCACAAAAGGAGCTAACACCACAGTGTTACACCAAATAAAAGATTTAGATACTCAAAGCTTGATGCTGCAACACCTGTTAGGTGACTGATGTCCCACTAGATGCAGAGGGAAGATTAAATGTGTCAGAATGATATCCAAGCAATCTACAAAGAAAGTGTAAAAGGTAACATAAAGAGGTCCATTGCTTGCTGAGAATGTGGAGAAGGCTGAAATATTCTGTGCTTGCTTTGTATCAGTCTTCACTGAGATGTTTAGAAGGACCATAAACTTACATCAACTTCAGCAAAGAGAAATGTTTCTATGATTCTATGAAATTAATATAAATCCAAATGAGGAGAAAACTGCCTAAAGCATACTTGGCTTCAGTTCAGCTGAATGAGCTGATGTTTGTGTGTGCTCAGTGACTAAGAAAGTAATTTCTAGGCTACTAGTAATTATGTCTAAGAGAAAGCAATTTCGAGACTTAGTAATTATGTATAAGAATTCATGGAGGACAAAAAAGTTAATAGCAGACTAGAGAAAGGAAAACCTATTCCCTATTTTTAAAGTCTAATATTAGGGAAAAGTTCCTCTAACTTTCCTTCTGAGAAATAATCTGTGACAAGTTATCAAAAAGTTGAAAAAGTCCAGCAACGTGTAAATTGTGTAAGAAAGCAAAGAGGATGGTTTCCTTCCATATCAGACATAAGAGAATCTACATTGGTGAGGGGAAGAAAGAGGAGGTTATAAATGTTTAACTGTAGAAAAAATAAGAATAGAAATTTGTAACATCATAAACACATGGAGAACCACTCCTCAGACAAGGTTTTCTCATTTTTATGAATTTCCCAAATATGAATGTGAAGTCTAATTGAAGCTTTTCTCAGGGTAAGAGTGTTGGCAACACTTCTCTTCCTTGTTCCTGGAACTATTCATTTTACCTCTGGTCTCACACTTTCTGATGTAAACTTCAGAACACCTAATTTTTGCAGACTTCTCTCCCTTTCTTCAGTCACATAACTATGATGCTGGCCTTTCTGAAGCATTCCTAGGTTATTTGCACATAAGATTTCATAATAAAAAGAACTATCAAATGAGCTACGTGATGCCTACAGAGAAAAAAATATTTTAATCCACTGAAATACGGAAAAGGTTACATTAATACAAGATAGTTCCTGCATATTGACCAATGAGCAGAAGAAAGGCAAACAGCAAGGGGAAAATGTGACATTAACTTAACCTTTTTACATATTAAACTGTATTAAAATCTCTTTCTGCCTGCTCTAGAGTGCAGAGAATTTTATTTGAAGGATTGTAAGTAGTCTGTGAAGCTTTCATCAGTGCTCATTTAAAAAGCTATTTATCAAGGAGTGTTAAAAACACCTCCTTCATTTGATCTAATCTGGCACTTCTCTCA
Source organism: Bucco capensis (assembly GCA_013396975.1). Classification (NCBI taxonomy): domain Eukaryota; kingdom Metazoa; phylum Chordata; class Aves; order Piciformes; family Bucconidae; genus Bucco; species Bucco capensis. The sequence goes on from VWZO01004852.1 coordinate 1,029,509, forward strand.
ACACACCCTAACAAGATCATCTTAAATACTTTCTGTAAAACATGGTCTGTCCAGGCAACAGGAGACAAAGAAGAGCTGTCTTTAAGCCTCTGGAAAATCAGGGTTTACTGTTACAGGATTTCTACCAGCATTTAATTGTTTCATGACATTTAGAAGCAGCTTTTCCCAAAGTGCTTGAGTTTTGTCTGTATTTGGCCTGACTAGTATCCTTGTAGGGATGCTACAAATCCATCTTCTGTCTGTGTTACAGAAGTGGTAAGAGAGATTTTCCATTTTTGCTCTGTGTGTGTGCAGCAATTGCATCCAACCAACCACTCCAAAAGTCAGGGTAATGCAAACAGCCCTGCATGGCCAGACCTGAGGGAGATCTCTCCACGAGCCAGAGAGCACCTGCATTGTGTGTTGCTGTTGCCTGGAGGTCATCAGAAACGTCTAACAGGGTACAACCAAATGCATTCTTCCTAACAGAGAAAAATCCACTAAGGGAGATATTTGCACTGCAAAAATAAGGCTTTTTTGCACACAATAACCCCGATTTTTTTTCCCCACTGCTCAATCTGCAGCATTTGCAAAGTGTGATAGCCAGGCTGAGAGGTTTTATTTGGATCAATGGCTTTCAGTTAAGTGCTAGCATAGATTGCATACAGGATCCTGGGAGAGTTCTTAAGCATAGGCTGCAACTTCTATTGACAAAGGATGAATTCCCATTGAGAAACACTGCCAGAGTGGTTTTAGTAGCATTCTTTCTGTCTCTGAAAAAAATAGGTACTAGATAACTTCTTGACATCCCTTCCAGTTTTCTTTGATGTTTAACATTTCATATTATGTGCATTTGTTTGGTAAATACTGTATTTCCAACTCAGGAAGGAAGGAAAACCTCTGAAGGATTACACTTCTAGTTGACAGAAATACAATAGGAGTGAAGGAAACAGACAAAAGGGAAAACATCTAAACATCCTAGGCCAGTAAAGAACTGGTTTTGTCAAACAGGCTAGTAAGAGGAAAAGGAAGCGCCCATCATCTTGAGATCTGTAGTCTCCTTAAGACCCTCTCTAGGACGTATGCAGGGTTTTTATTTTGGTGTGGTGGATACACAGGGTGAGGAAGCTGTTGTGCAGATCAAGGCAAGTATGATCCTGCCAAGCAGATGTGCTTCTCTGGCACTGATAAATGAGTTTGCTGAACCTACTCAGCTGGAAGTCTCACTCACCTCTCTTGGCTGCCCATCACCTGGACCCACAGCTGTACCAGTACCAGGAGATCAGTCCTTCTTCTGGGCTTCGCCTGGGTCACTCCTCCATGGGGCTGGGAGGCTTCTAAAACACAGCTGCAAAACATGAACTCCAAGGGCTGTAGTACTGCTAAATACAAGACTCACACATTGCTTCACAGTGTTGTGTAACTTGCTCACAAAACAAGTGGGTGGCTGTGGTATTGCAGCACCAAACAAGCTGTACAGCTGTCTGCCATGCTGGCCAGGCACAGCAGAAAGCAACTGCTCCCCTATTTATGGTTAAAGTTTCCAGCATCCAAAGACAGCTCTTCTCAGAGAGAAAAGAGCAAAACCAAAATACCCCAGCAGGAGGCAAAGCTGAGAGACAGACTGGGGTGGCTGAGAGATGCAGACAGCAGTACCCCATTTTACAGCTACAGAAACAGAGGCAGAAAAGAAATAATACAGCTAACTGTCTGGAAAGCCAAGCAGAAGACGAGTAGCAGAAATCAGTAATCAGAGCCCTGGAGTCAGCTGCTCTACCTAGATAACTCAGCCAGTAAGCTCTGATTACTCTGAGCAAAAACCATTCTGTGGATAAATAGTTCAAAGTATGCTCTTGTGAGAACTCCAGCAAATCTCCATGCCCTGTCCCATGGCACTAACCTTTATTTGTTTAATATCTTGCTTCATAACAACTCTTAAATTCATGTGTAACTTTACTACCAAATGATGGATCTTTGAATTTGTGCTTTGAATCTCTTTTCTCTATGAGAAGAGCAAGCTAAATGCAGCAAAGGTCTTCTTAGGCCCACACAACACTGCAAGCTAAGGTAGAGCACAAATAATATTTGCAGTGATTCCAGCATATCAAGCAATTTGAAAAAGACCTCTTACGTGTAAAAGACGTGAAGCAAGTTACAAATACATTAAACTGACTCTGGCAGAAGACATGCAATATTTGATATACCACATTCAGAATCCACTTTGGAGGTTATTTAATCTGCCAGTAATATCCCTCAGACAGACAGGAACAAATTTACCTTGATGTGTCTGTCTGTCATTCACGTAACCTGTGATCCATCGAATACGTCTCTTTCTGAAAAGCTCATTTTACTGCAATTCTATCTGACTCAATATTCTTCTTACCTGACAGGTAGGAGATCAAATAATTGAAATCAATGGAGAAAGCACAAGGGACATGACACATGCCAGAGCAATAGAGCTAATCAAGTCTGGTGGCAGGAGAGTGCGACTGTTGTTGAAACGTGGAACAGGCCAGGTCCCAGAATATGGTGGGTTTTCATTTTACATTTTTCTGTGTGCATGAACCTATATAAATTAATTACATGGCTTGTGAGTTAATTAGCAATCAAATATATTTATATATGGTAATGTCCTGGGGCACATTAAGTATGGGCTTAAGTGCTTACTTGATTAGAGGTGGTCATGTTCACATGGTTAAGTGTTTCCTGGGCTCAAGACCAAATATGTGTGTCCATCACTGTCATCTGCTGCCCTCCCAACACAGGCAATGGCTTATAGGATGTGCATTGGAGGAAGCACCTTGAACCCTTTAGGGGACATCTCTGAGTGTGCTGGGAGTTGCTGATTTGTTCATAAACTGTGTTTTTCTTCCTCTATTGGTACTTCTCTGAGCATTTTGAATCACAACAGATGATCTTGTCGCCATGCAATTCAGTGGCTCAGGTTTAAACTCAAAGAATACTAACAAGAGTGTATTTTCTTTGATAACCTCACCCATTATATTATCTCTGACAACACACACAGATGATCAAGTGGAAGCCAACTCTGAATAAAAAAAGGAGTCTTTGCTCATTGAAAGCAGGATCCATTCTTCTAATTTTTTTTCAGAGGAACTTCTGGGACTTTTTTGAGTATTTCCAAAAGTGTGACTCAGTTCAAGAATGTATATGCTTATTTCACTACTCAAATGACAGAAAGTAAAAATAAATTATCCAAAGGTAATTTCAAAGACAAAAAGCTCTTTTTTAGAATTGAAATCAAGATTTACTTTGAATTATGGTGTGACAATGTTATATATTTACATAAGTTCTATAATGTGCACAGGTAGGCCTGAAATCTCATAGGAAAGAAGTGGTTTTAAACAAAATTCCTTGACTTCTTTATTCCAGGAGGTCCAAAACTCTATTAAATTTTTCTAATATTACTTTTGAAGTTCCAGCATCATTTCCCATTATAATTAGAAATGGCAGAAACATATGAAAATTCAAACTAACACCTAGGCTTAACTGTAGGTTCAGGTCAGTCTTTGTTACCAACATAAATTCATTACATCTGTTGGATATAGTAAAGTCAGCTCCAGTTAAAGTCAGGTCTTTGCTGGCTATCAGTATACATGGTTATTGCACCATTTTCTTCTCTAAACTAGAGCCAATACTGTAGCTGAGGCAATGCCTGGGACACTGTATGTTGCATTTTTTCCATCTTTCAAGTAGGAAAATAGAAAATAGAACAAAAGTGGGAAATACATCTTAACCACTACAAATTTGGGCAAAGTTTATAGTGCTAACAGAGAGAAACAAGACTTCACAAGGCTATTCAAAGCCATGGTCACCATTGGGAAAGGCCTTGGTATTCCTCATGTAAAATTGTGTAAAAATGCAGGATTACTTTCAAATAGAAGTTACAACAAAGAAGTGCTACTTGATCAGATCATTTTCCTAGCTGCATCTCCAGCTTACAGCTCTGTATTGGAGGAGAACCAAGGAGCTGTTCTTGAAAGCCATGTAGTCCTATTGCACTAAAAAAAGCAATAAAAATATTCAGGAGTTACTTGGTAACGTACACACAACCTACAGAAAGCATCATGGCAAAGAACAGCATGCAGATCTGCAGTTCTTAATATGTGGATTACACAGGCAGAGAAATGTTAGTGCTGTACCCCAGCTGCAGGCAGAATGGAAGCAAAAATAAGACCGTGCCTCTTGAAATTAACTGAGATATTAAAGTCCTCCCTAGGTCATTTCCCCAAGCAATGAGAAACACTCTAAGACCAAGCAGAAGGTGCACATAAAAAACAACAGCAGACTGCTTAGGAAGTTAAAGCAGAAATTAACAAACAGAAACAATTAAAACTGGAGGGCACATGTTGAGAAGGCCAGATCTCAAGGGTAAGCCATTGTGCTGCAAAGAAAGTCTGTCAGGGTAGTAATGACAGCCACCCCCAGAAAGAACATCCTTTCCAAATAGTGGAAAACTAAACACAGAGAAGATAGTGACAGTAAGCATGAGGACAAAGTGATCCTGAGGACAGCAGATAAACTAGTCAATATTTAGTAGTTCCCTCCTCTTCCCTCCGGAATTGCATGGTTGAGGTTAGCCAAGACTAATTAGAACTCTTTACTGAAATAATCAGTCTCGTCTCTTCAAGTACATGTCAGAAATGTTTCTTACTCTCATTAGAGTCCAGAGACCATCGAAATAAGAGTTGAGTATAAAAATGCAAGGCTGGAGGACTGAGCTAGTATCTGGATTGTCACAGTGGAGTGCAACAGAAGTCTAGTGTACCAGGGTCCTCTCCTGGATATGCTCTCTTAGACTCTGACAAGCAAAATAGTCAGGGAATTCCCACATTAGTTGTAGTGATGCTGTGTTTAAAGACCTTTCCAACAGCAGTGGCATTAGGACTCACAGCATTAAAAAGAAGGAAGATTACCTAGAACATCCTGAAGATACCACAGAGAAAACAGACAAAACACAAACACATCACATTATTCAGGTTTGGCTACTTAAGGGAGGAAGAATTCTGCATGCAAAAAGTAAGGTTTCAGTATACACTAAATCCTTGCTGGTTACAGATAAAAGCTATATGTTATTTAAGAATAAGTTATTTTTGAAGGGCCTTGAAGAAACTCTTGGGTCATGTTTCAGCACTACTCTGCCAACAAAACCAAAAATGTCAGAGTTGATACCAATACAAGGATTTCTCTTACGAATAAATTGGCAAAGTTCTGAAAAGCATTAAATCCTTTACTTTTGGTTTATTGTGACTCCTTCAGAAAGCACCTCAAGATGTGTTCCACATTCATAGTCCAGGTGAATCTACAACCTGAATATATGTGCCCAGTAGTTTCAGTCTTGCACTAATACTTAGACTTAGAGCATGCTTATTTGTCTTAGCTTTACAGAAATACTTCTTTCCTGTTATGTATAATCTTTTTACTCAGTTGTTCTAAACTTACTAAGATTTCTCTGCTCTAACAATCGTAAAATATCTGTGTGTCACTGGTTCTGTTAATTCTAATGATTGGTCCTAGGCTGTTCCTCCCCTTCCTTTAGGAATGGTACCTTCCAGTCTCTCCATGTGCATGAAAAGTGACAAGCATGGGTCCCCATATTTCTACTTATTGGGCCACCCTAAAGACACGGTTTGTAAACTCTGCATGTATATTATCTTTCTCTAATATGCTTTTGTTTCTCATAACTGTTAATAGAATCTTTTCCAACTTTTTCTCACATGCTAGTTTGCTTAATAGTTTCTACAGTATTTGACTTTTCCTTCATAACTGATTGTCTTAGATATCAAAGCAGCTATGCACTGTACAATATCTTTTAATATCCTAGATAACTGGTTCTTGATGTTACACACTGCTGCTAGTGCAAGAAACACAGCCATAGGTCTGCTATATATCTGCTTTTTCTCATGACAAAAATTCATCCTCTGATTATGACTTTTCAAGTAGAAAATCTTAAACTTTTGAGAACCAAAGCCATCATTTTCTTCTCTATAAGCAGTTCATGGGGTTAAAAAGCCAGGCTGACATTAGGACCATTTTGCAAGTCTGAGTTGTTAAGTATAGGAAGTTCAGCAAATGGCAATTCCACCACAAGTGTTATATATAATCATAACTTTCTATGCATTATCTTTATTTTCTTTATTTTATGGTTCTCCTGTACCATAACAGATCCAGGAAATAAGGCTTTTTTCCTGAAATAAGTAGAAATGTAAATCCTCTATAAATACAGCTAAAGTTAGTTTTGCACAGTCACTCACTGTGAATGGTTTTGATTATTTATTTGGCAGGAAGTGTTAGGACAGAATTTTTTTTCTGAGTAAAATCTACCCAGGAAGTCAAAAGTAATGTAGTTTGGGTCAACACCAAAACCAAAATACTTGACTGATAAAAAAGTAATATCAGGGCACGTTAAAATGTGTGTTATAAAATGTTTCCATTTCAGGTGTTTGTAATAAAAGAGTTTTGAGGGGAAGGAATTTCCTAAAAACACAGTTTTGCAATGAGGCTTTTCTCAACCAAAATTATGGCTGTGCTACCATTCATTAGAGCACTGACCAAGGATGTAAACCAAATTTCCTGTTGTAGAACAGATATATTGACCATTCTAGCATGCCTTAGGAGAGGTCCCCAACATAACATCATAGTGCAGCCTGTTATAAGTCCACATCTCTCCCACAAGAATTGTTCCATTTTGTATAAAGAACAGCAGGCTTACTTGAAGTTAGACATAGCACAGGAGAGAAGCAGGTGCTAGAAGATGATTTAGAAAGTACATCCAGCTCAAGTGATACGTGCCTGTGCTTCCATACACCATGGGTTTGGTAGCCCTTACTACTGACCACTGCATTTATATTTGCAAAAAAAGATTAAAAATTGGAGCTTATACTATATTTCTATTGTTTGAATGCAGTTCAATCCTTCAGAAATCTCCAGTCTGCTGCAAACTGCATTTTTCTGGTTCTTTAACTCTGTTAGTATATCTGAAGCTTGTCTAATGAATGGTGAAAGCATCTTGGCCTGTACATTTAAGCCAGATACTCCTACCTGTTCAGAGTACTGATCAGGTAATCCAATATATCCTATTTTTAATGCTCATTTTATAAATCTCTAGAGCTGAGATTGGGTGTTATTTGAAACTTGAAGTGCTCCATATATCATTCATCTGATGTGAGTGCAAAAATCAATAGTCATTTTGGAAAAGTGTCCTTTCCTTCTGTGACCACCTTGGTGGAACTGCAAACATTCATTCATATTCCTGCTGCATTTGCAATACCACCTCCTTATTTCTAGCAATACCAACTTCATTTCAGGAACCTGTAGTGTTTAAAAATAAAGCAAAACAACACCCAAAAACTAACTAAATGAATCAATATACTGGTTAATAAAATTGGCCTGAAACCATCAGGCAATTTGAATATGGGCTCCCAACAGTTCTAGATGTTTTACTGCTATGAGTAAAAACTATTCAAGGACAAAACTGAATATTAAAATTTCCTTACAAACACATCTTAAGTGTTTAAAAAATATCTAGCAGCTGGCAGGAAAGTAGAATGTCCTTCTGTTAAATAACAGGATATGTGTGTGTATATATATATAATGTGGGAGTGTACAGTTATTTCTGTCTCAGAGCAAATTTCTGTTTTAAAAGATATGTAGAATTTTACATAGGTTTCCTTTGATATAGAAACATAAAACAGTTTTGAAAGAAAGATTAACACTTAGGAAGACATTTTCAGTTTTGAGACAATGTTTATGAGCTTCCAAGGATATTATACCTTTTCCTTACTTGCATTTAAATGCAAAAAGACTGAGTCATATCCATAGTCCTAAACATTACTTTGGCAATCACAGTCTCAGTGGCTTGGGCCAGTCCAGCTGAATTCTCTAACTCACACTTCCCCATCTGTGTAACAGGGATGGTAAGATTTACTTACCTATCTCATGGGGGTGTTACGGGGATTAATTATTTAATGCTTGAAAAGCACTTTAAAGATTAAAATTCCTAGTTGACTACTCAGTATTATTTTTAAAGCAGAACCTCAGTAATCCACCTGCATTATAATCCACACCAAAATTGGCAATGTCCCCCCACATCTGAGCAAAGATTTAATAATGAGGCTGTTGAGCAAGTTCTCTTATTACTAAGGCTTAATTATTATAATATAATATTCTGGAGTAGATTTACTAATATGGTGTAAAGTGTAGATAATTACAGTGAATAAAACAGATGAACAAACATTATCCCTGGTTTTGTTCACACAAACTGGCAAGCAGACTTATCAGCCAAAGAAGGGAAAAGTCCCACCCACAAAATCTTTTTGTAACTCCTTTTTTGTAGCTTCCTGTATTTCTATCCAGTTGACATTAGAAGCACCCAAAATACAGAGCCTGAGAGAACACAGCCATCCCTCTGTCTCCATAGCATCAGTTTTTCTTTTCTTTATGTAATCTAGATAAGTAGGAAAATCAGGAATCCAGGAATACACTCTAAATCTAGTCTTACGCTGTTGCAGAAGAGCCACAGAATCATTTAGGTTGGAAAAGACGCAGAAGATCATCAAATCCAATCACTAAGCTAATACTGCTAAGCCCACCACCAAACCATATCCCTAAACACATCAGGAATGGTGACTCAAGCACTTCCCTGGACAGCCTGTTCCAAGCCTGTCCAATATGACAATCTCTTCAGCACAGTGCATTTTCTGCAATGGTATGCATTTCCTCATAGGAGAGCAGAGCCACTCACCTAGACTTTTAAGTAAACAGTGATTTGGAGAGCTCAAACTATTATATGTCCTCCTCTGGTTTGACATGAAGAAGAACATTTTATCTTTTTTTAACTCCAGACAAAGACTCCATCTCTAAGAACATCAGCTGAACTTGGGATTCAATGGCTTTGAACCCATTTACATGATCTTTTAAGTGATCTGTGGTTATCCAGGTGTAAAAAGTGGCTTTTTACCTTGCTCAAAAGAATCCATAAACAGCTGTCAGCTCTTTTAGGGACAAAACCATAGCCTTGAAATTACAAAAAACAATACAAAAGTACAACAAGAGGCAATCAAGCTGTATCAGAAAAACCTTGCCTGTGACCTGAGGCTGTTAAACCCAAGACTAAATTAAACTAACAGAGCCTCTTACAACTCTCATTGCTGGCACTGGAAATTTGATGAGTCTAAATAGTCACATAGAGATGACATAAACTGTTAGTCCAACCATTAGAGAGGACAAGGCAAGTTTTGTCCATGGAGGGACTCGCTGTTGGCACTCCCTCTGCCCCTTGTACTCCACCATCCCTTGGTACAATTTCCAGTCGATGCATTGCAGCCCAACTGCAGGGAGAGGTTAGCAGAACTCATGGCTTCTGGCAGATATGGCATGTATGGTTACTCCTAGCTGGGGGAGAAAACCCTCAGAAAATGAAATGCCTTTTTTTTTGTTTTTCCCCTTTAACAGTATGAGGTAACTATCACTCTCCAGCTGACACTTAATGATCATGATCATAAAGCATGTTATTTTTTGTTGAGATACAGCAACACATATGCAACCCAGAATTTGAAACATCTGGGTTTTCTAACAACATGTAGTTTCTGTTTACTCATTAGGAGCTGAATATCACAATGTGGCATTCATTTATTCATGCACTTCCTTCTCATTATGAAGTTTTCAGAGAATTGTCTCAGCATCCAAAAGATATCAGATACCACAACAGCCCAGACAGCAAGCATGGGCCCATGGTCAGCTCTGCAACTGCAGTGCCCAGCAGCCCCCAGTCTGAAAAGAGTTTGCTAGAGACACACTAAACTCATTCTGAAGCTTCTACACTAAGCAGGATGGGAAGATTTATTCATGAGCTTTGTAAATAAGGAAGCATTCAAACCAAATTATATGTTTTGCTTAAGATCCTGCTGAGATCTTAAGTGAGAACTGCCAACACTCAGCACCTGCCAGAAATAACATTCTATGGGCATTTCATAGACAATCAAAATGTTCTGAATTCCTCACTCATTAAATAATTTTTATATATATTATCTACATACTTTTAATAATGACAGCTATTTATTGACAAGACAGGATGTGATATCTACTGTTAATGCCCATTTTAGCTGTAATAGTTAATAATTTTAATATATAAGTTTAATTAAGTGTGTAATAGCCAACTCTTAAATTATTCAGTCTCTGCAGAATGTTTTTCATTACTACACATTCTATTAACATATTTATGAACACCTTTTATGACTTAATGTGGCTTAATTCTATTAATAAAAACTGATTTTAAAGTCATTATCTTTTTTAATTATACAGTAACTTGCAATGTAGGTTTTCCAGCTCCAGCATGGCTCTGGAAGAGAACTGCTCAGGTTTCTGCAGCTTCTACTCTACTCTCTGGCCACATAGAAAAAATAAAATCTCCTTTACTGAAGGGATGAGATTCTTTTATTGGAGTAGCTCTGATCTGCTAGACACATGAAGTGCTCAGTGCTTCAAAAAGGGTACCAAACCACCTGAAGGACCTAGTGAGTGATAATGCATGGTTAGAGCAACAACACTCAAGACTAGCACTTAGGCTGTCCATAGACATACAGCAGTGAGGAGCTTGCTGTGGAGGATAAAAGCACTGTACAGGCTGCAACTTTTCATTTCAGCTGTTCATGGTATTAGTGAGCAATCCTGTAAAGTTTATGTGAATACATTGACTTGATTCATGGAAAAAAAAAACCAAATTTAGCAAGCTCACTCAGATTAGTGGTCATGATCATTAGTTTAAATACTTAATGGATAGGAAGGAGCTCCCACCATTGGTTGTATAACACATTCAACAGCAGAGCAGACATCTATTTCTGAAGGTCTTCCAAGAGATGTCTCTCTCTGACTCTGTATGGCAATTAAATTATTATCTCAAGTGATCAGGACAGTGAAGAAGCCATAATTAAACAACTGCCTCAGGGAAAGGGATTTACTGAGGATGCACTGAGTATCATGTAGGATCAGAAACAGTGCAGAATAAGACTAGGAAGACAGATCAATCACTTCCCTGTTTCTTTTTTAATAATATTTAAAGAATACATTACATAAAAAATTGAAAAGTCCTTTCATCCATAGTGCTTTCTACAGCTTAAAGGCAACACAAATCAATGGCTATGACTTTCTTGTTTCAAGAAAACGTTCAGCATTTTTGTGAAGGGTTTTTTAACTTTTTTCCTTGTAATATGCAGTTTTGCCCTCTCTGCCCCAAGTTTAAATTTTCCTTTTCTTTCTATTCCCTTAGCTCCAAAAACAAGCAATATCATCTCCTGAGCTTCTGCAGATTTGGTCTTCCAAGCGTAACTAACAATGCTCTTTTTCTGAAATGTGTTTCAATAATTCTCAAATTAGATCTCTCTGAACATGAAAGCACTTTTTCTAACAAACCTTCATGCAGAGTACAGAAATGGTGATGAAAGTGAATTTTACCTGAGATGAGATTGTTCAAAGTCTCATCAGATGGCCTGTGCAAGGACTCTGTGAACACTATCTCTGCTGCAAAAATATTTGGGGCATCTTCCATTTAATATCTAGGTAAAACATACAATGGAATATGGATATAATGAACCCAAAGGAACTAAATTGTTGCTTATCATTAGTAACATGAAAAGAAGTAGGGCATCAGAGTATGAGTGGCACTGTTCTTGTGGACATCTGCAGAAGCCATGCCACCACAGTAGCAGAGCCTCCCTCTCCCAATATTAGACCAGTGACAAAAGTAAAAATGCACAATAGCTGTGGTGACAGAGAGACTAGGCCTGGCATTGTTTCATACTCCAAACATCAGTCTTTCTTAACAAATCCTTCTACATTTCTGAAAATGCCATGCACAAAATTGAGAAGTAAAAGGTGTATGTTTGTTTTCATCTAATCTTTCGTGACTTTGTTAGCTCATTCTGGTTACCCTGACCAGCCACCCTCAGCCTTTGCAAAACCAAAAATCCAAATTACTAGAAAGCAGAAAATTTCCACTCTTAAGCAAAGTTACTTTCAAGCTACTATAAACATTCAGGGTCATCATGACACTACTGAGTACAAACAGGCAAGCAGTATAATGAATGTGGTTACAGTAAGATAGCAAGAAATTATTAGGTTTTCATTGCATCAGAAACAAGACAATGCCAAACAGATCACTTAACTGAATGGGTAAGAAAAGTAGTTCATATGACAAAAGAAATCAGTATAACCTGGATTTGTCTTTTGTCAATATATATGGCATGTATGTACACAGAAGCAAAATTTTCTCAGCATAGCTCATTGCCATCAAGCAAGGGTAAAGACAGTGCTAATGAGGAAAAGACTATCCCACCTGGATGAGCCCAAATGAGGGACCATATCCAGAAATATGGGGAGCCTGTAAGGTGGAGGCAGAGCCCATTGCCACTCACTTTCTGGGAGAGGCTAGGGAAAAGGGTGGCATATTGTGTCATATTTGCATGGCCTCAGAGAACCATTTATTTCAGGATACAAAGGGTGCTGTACATCTGGGTTGTGGAAGTTCCAGAATGAAAGATTAAAGATTCTTTAAATAGTCTGAAATATCCCTCCATAGAAAGAGTTAAAGACAAGCTGCAGGAGACCAATGCAATCAGGAACATCACAGACATGTCAAGCTATAATAAGAAAGAGCCAAATGCATTCCTGGTGTAACACTGCCAACATTAGTGGATACTCACCATGGGACAATTTGTCCCATTTTCACTATTAGCAGCATCTGTAAGAACTGTTTGCCACCTTCTGGCAATACATAATTTCAGACAAAATGAGGAGGGGGGGAAATAATACATCATATTTCTTCTTTAATGAAAAACTCTTTGATTTCCTGGGAAAATAATTATGGGAAGATAGGAAAACAGCACCTTAGCCATTTCAGACTCCTGACAGTGTTCAAAACTTTAATATATTGTTTATTATTCACATAATTTGAAAATTAAAAAGGCATTGAGGCTTTATTATTCTTAAGTAATAAAATGTGATGTCGTTTTTACTCTTAACATTACTATTAAATAATTAAATAATTTACTATTTGGCTAATTTATGGTTCATTTTGTCTGAGTAAAAATCCCACATTCTCGATGAACTACCAAGCAATTATTTAAAATATTTTAATGCAAAAGGAAAACTTAGTCACAGATCCAAGGTCTGATCTCTCTTGACCTGAGATCTTGTCAGAGCCAGATAAATACAACAAGACTAGATTTGACAGAATCTTAGAAGGGCAACCTTTAAAGAAGACGTAAGTATTTTAGAAAATTAAATAAACTTATCAATAGGCTGAGCTCTTTCCTCTGACCTAGTACCTAGGGAATGCTCAAGAAAGCAAGACAGGCTGACCTTTCTTCTGGATTAGCAGTAAAGCCAGTTTTCTTTTGCTAGTGGTTCAGATGTAAGCCATCAACTAGCACTGGATCTAGATAGAATACTAGGCTTAAGACTAGGAGCAAGTAGACCCACGGGAGTAGTACCCTCATTCCACTCCATTGGATGTGTGTAAGCTGACACAGCAAAGCAAACAACTCATTAACATGGCAGCTCTACCTCAAACAAAAGTGCCTTTAGACAGGAAAATTCTGCTGCTGCTGTTTTCCCCTTGTTACCCTTCTTCCATAATGTCTGTGTTCATCTCCTACTTGTCCTCCTACACACTCAAGGTCTTGTGTCTGTGGTGTCTCTTACTCAGTTAGCAGTTTACTCCTTGCCTGGGAGTTACGTGAAACAGGTCGTAGGTGAGTCATTCTTACACATCCTATGGAGAAGTGCTGCCAACCTACATGACAGTAGCTTGTGGAAACTAAAAACCACCCAGAAAACACCTACTAAATTACACCAAATCAAATGCCATCGCAGTGACAGATTATAGTGCTGCTCTCGGCTCATTTATCTTGTCTAAATTAGTAGGTCGAGGGAGATTTTCTCCCTTCAAAGAAGGAAGGCATCTATTAGCCTTCAGCAAGATGTATACCTTTGAAAAACAATTTCTTCTCCCACAGTAGAAATGATATCCATAGTGACAAAATCAGAAACAAATTTAAAACTGTATCATCCCTAAATCTCTCCAGCAGGTTCAACTGAATGCAATATCCTTCACCTCTGCTTGTAAGTTGTTTGGACATTAGTAGTTTATGCTCTACTAAACAAACACTGTCTTCAGTTTCTCCCAGAAATGAAGGGAGAAAAAAGTAAAATTATTGGTCTGCTCTTGTTTATTATATTTGCAAAATGTTTTGAGATATTTTGGAATAACAGTAAAATTAGGTTATGTCTACAATTAACACATGGGTTTTGTATAAGCTTAAAATCTAAAAAAAGTAAATAAAAATTATCCAGAAGTAATAACTCTCTCAAAAATTCAATTATAACCTCAGAATCAGCATAAAGAGAAATCATTAGTTTAGTTGCTCTACAGAATTAAATCTTGCATTTTTCTCCTATTTATATTTGTTATGGAAAAGCAATCATTTTAGTGCTGGCTGAACAAGTCCAAATGAACCCTTGTGGCTTGAGCGTAGCTCTTTCTTTAAAAGGTTTTTCTTTTGAGCAACAAATAACTTAAATTACTGCACTTTAGTAACTTTGATATTTTCCCATAATGTTCAAACATTAGAGGAAAAAGTCAGTTACAATACCCTCACATCAGTATTCTTCTCGCTTGCCAGTGACATATTGCAACAATGGCTTGTTGACATTAACGTCTACCAAGGCTGAGGATGACTTTCTACATAATTTCATTTCAGAGAAGCAGCAGGTTGGGTTTTGGCTGTCTCAGATTGATGGTACTTAAACCTTATAGAAAGTCATTTTGTCAAGTTCTTACTTGCAAGTGCTATATTGCCACAGAATATAAATGATAGTTTGATTTCACAGCAGCTTTTTTCCCCCCAGCCACTACAACTACAGCCTCTCTAGGTGCCTCCCCAGCAAGAAGGCCAGGCACTATATTTTAATGAACTGCAGCCAGTGGTCCATCTGAGGTTGTCCCACAGCCAAACTTCCCTGCAAGCTGTGGCTGCAAGACTTTTTTGTTAGGTGGCCAAGTTGCTTTTGTCTTAGAGTTTTCCAAGGGAGAGGCAGAAGTCCAGTAAAGCATACAATATGCAATGTCCTGGTTTATAAATACCTGTATATATATTTCACTGTATGTTACAGTACAAGTTCTGAGTAAGACAAATTCACTTTTCTAGAAGTAGGTTCAAACCCACTATGTTTTCTCATTTTTTTCCCTCTCCAAAAATAAAATGGAAAAAAACCCCAAAATCGTCTAAGGGACAGTCCATTAATAAATCAGTTCTCCTATCCTAGGGAATAAAATAGCAGGTCACTCATCCCCTAAGTATCCCACAAATAACTGGTACCATATTGCCTTTTGTATCTCAGAAAAGGTGTGAGAGGTGTTTGCCACCCTAGTTTTGAATGATGGTGCCCTGTCTTGTCCTCCTGGGTGAGAAACAGCTGATTTGAGCCTAGTGGCACATCTTACACAGAGTCATTCTTGCTACCCAAAATCATCATGCCATTCCAGGCCATTTGAAGTTTTTACTGGTGCACAGCTGATATTTTGCAAAGTAACAAGCTATTTCTGGAACTTCAGATGCTCTCAGAGCCTTGCACAAGGTCTGGTAATGGCTCCCTGCTCTTCACTGCCACTCAGTGAAAAACATTATCATCTCATGCACAACTGGGAAAAAAAGACTGTAGCTGAGTCAAATACATTTGTCAGGCCAATGCTCAACACCAACTCTAACGTGGGGAGGGGTGACGATACCATAAACATAAAAAGCACAAGTTTAATTTTCTAAGGCTCAAGGTGACTTGCTTAGTGCTGGATCAGGTGCCTTGCTAGTGCACACAGGCAGCTTCACGCTGCTCAGTGGAGTCTTGGGATAGTTTCAGAGGACCAAGCAAAGTGACTTGGACCCCATGCATGGTCCCTGATCCAAGTGTTAACCAAAACGGGATCCCCTGGATTTCAGATCTAAAAAGAGCAAGATAGAGTCTGCACCTCCCTTGTCAGGCACAGCCTGTGGTACTCTGCCAGGAGGAGAGGCACTGAAGAGCAAGAACAAGCCCATCAAAGTAGGTGTTTGTTGTAGGCAAGCTCCTAAGAGCTGATCACTCTACATGCATGAGCCTTCCTTTTCTTTTTGCCTGCACAAGTGCCAAGCAGGGAGCAGATGGTACATTACTCAGCCTTAACTGGAGGGTAAGAATGTGTGATTTAAAAAAAAAAAAAATCAGTTGAGACCCTCAGCCCATTTAGATTCCCAGCTCAAAGTTTATTTGTCTTACACAGAACTTGTACTTTCTACCCCTCTCAAATGCTAATCCTCTCCACACATATGCTCATTATGCAAAAGCATATGACAAACACCATCTGGGAAAATAAATAACTCCTCAGCTAACTGCACTGCTCTCTCCCTTTCCATCACCCACCTCACTATTGTCTCTCCTATTTTTATCTGCAAGACAGCAATCACTCAATCAAGCTATTAACTTAAAAGTGCCATCTCAGTCAAGCAAACTGCAGATCCCAGGCTAGGCAGTAAAACCCATTCTATTTTTTGAGATGATGTGCATCTTCATGATAATTTCATAGCAGCCATAGCACTGAGAAAAATAAATGTATCTTTTAAAGGACAGTTGATATCATTGAGAGATACTAGTCCTGACCCACAGAAGATCATGCTTGTTTTTCCAGCCAGAAGGTTACATTTTCTCCCCTGTGAAATATGCAGCTCTTGCCACAAGTTCCACCTCGTTTCCATGGATTCCTGAGACAGTCCTTCATCTCTGACAGATTATTGCTCATACCGTTCAGAGCCAGGCAATGGTGCTAAATAGGGAATGACATTAGCCAAGTTCAGTGATTTCTCTAACCTCTATATAGATGTATAAGAATAGGAGTCATGCTGTCATTAGTCATGATGAATTCATTGTCTGCTGGAACGTTAATCAAAAGAAATGAGGATTGTGTATGCAAGAGAAAGGCATCTCTGAATACTCTGTTTTGTACTAGTGGATTAGGAAAATCATCATGATTCAGCAAAGGAGATATCTATTTAGCTAAATTAAACAGCATCTGCACAATCTAACCATATTGTGTTGAGGCTAAGTAACCAGGAGAAATTCAAAATGCACAGCCAGGAGACTCAGCAGCTGAGGCTGTGATAGAAAGGCAGAGCTTTGTAAGTACTCTGTAAGAATTGTGGGGCCATAAACGCTGCAATATTATTTCTGTTTAGAAAAAATATGAGACAGAATTCAATGATGAGCTTATCTGAGCTACAAATTCTTGTCAATTATTGAATGCTTGTAGGGACATGTTTAATAGATGGCAGAAAGTCCTTCTCATTTGTCCTCAGAGACAGCGCTGATATTGCCCAGCTAAGAAATCCATTATATAGCTACAAAAGAGGCAATTTGATTTCATGAGCACGTGCCTTTATTATTTTAAGAATAATTTAACAAAGATGGAGGAAAACAGGATCTGTATGAAAAAAGACTCAGATTTCCAACATCTGCAATTACCAGCCCTGTGGTTCTTGCTCCTCCTTCTCCTTGGGTGGGTGGGGGAAGATTATTTTTCTTTCCCTCCCCTTTGACTCCCCGTGGGAGTTTTGCCTCCCCTAAGACAGAGGAGTTTTAGTTTGGTATGTGATTTGGATGTTGTTGCTCAGAATGCAGGGGACTATGTAATACTCAGTGCTGCTGAATATGCCCTTAACTCCCTTCTCTTTGTTGTTACAACAGACGAACCAAACTCCTGGAGTGCTCCCTCTGCCACCTCCCCAGGTCTGCCGGAAGTAGCTCTTTCCCTCGATGACATAATCTCACCATTATCTTCATCACACATAGCCCCACCCTCTGACCCTTCTCACCAGATAAGCCCAGAGCCAACATGGGATATCAAGAGGGAACATGATGTAAGGAAACCAAAGGAGCTTTCAGTGAACGGTCACAAAAAGAAAAGGTTAGGAGAACAAAGAGAAAGGTCAGCAAGTCCTAAAAAGGTAGACAGGTCAAAGCATGAAGAGGCTTCTTGGAAAGGATATTCAGAAGGCAAAAATAAGACCGCTGATGGTGGCAGGCCCACCTCAGAAAGCAAAGTGGTGGGACACAGCATTATGATCGAGGCTGGCGCAAGAGAGCACGTGTGTGCTGGAAGCTGTGATGAACAGTTTGGGAGGCTGAGGAAGCCGGAAAGCAAGAAAGGAGGATCTCTTAGCAAAAAAGATGATCACAAATCCACAAATATGAGTGAGAAGTCAGCTGCAGCATCCGACCACGTCAAGCTTGACACAGGTGCTACCAAGACATATAGTAGCAACCTCTGCAGCACGCCTGGAATTGATATGGACCACAGCCAGAGGGACCCTGATGGGAAACCCAGTGAGTTCCCCAAGAAGGGACATCTCCACACCATTAGCACTCGCAGCACCAATGCCACAGTTCGAAAGGCAACGGTCTCCCCAGGGCCATGGAAAATCCCGGGCTCGGATAAGCTACCTAGCGTCCTGAAGTCTGGTACTTCTGCCATGAGCAGATAAGCAAGGGACTGTTGCCCTCTAACTGTCTCAAACTGACGCAGAACGTTCTTCTTAGTTTTTGTCTCACATTGGTTTGTTTTAATTTATTTTAACTATCACACATATACACAAAGCATTGAGGAATGAAAACATTAGTGTGTAATTCCATTACAAGTGCACAGTATCTAATAAGTTCAAAAGCATATAGTCAACACAGAGATTTAAAATCGACCCTGAAGTCCCAGTTCCATTTTAGGGACTTTGGCAGCTATGGAAGAAACCAAAACAATATGAAGGACAGTACATCACAGAAGGATAGTGCAGTGTAGCTTTAGCATTTTTTCCCACTGCATGAAGGACTTGGATTTCATTCAAACTTTATATCAAGAAACTGGAACAAGTTAGAGCAATCACAAACTGGAACATCGCCTTAAATAAAACTGCACGGAGCAAGCTGAAAACAAGAGAGGATCTTTTCATGGAGCTAAAATGTTGTAAATAAATCGTTCTCGACATATCTAGACAGGGGTTAAAGGGTTTCTTTGAAGCATCGTTTGGAACTGTACACCCATGACATGTCTCCACTGTTAACACTTTGGGATAGTCCATGTGATACCCTGTAGCATAGTTCGCTGGGCGCTACGGGACGAGTGGGGAATCCAGTGGATTAGTTTCTGTGATACCATTTCTACTGCCATTTTTGTGAACCAACCATGTTTCTGTACATTGGAAAGGAGTTAGGGTGGAGTTGTATTTGCAAATTATTCTCAAAAGAGATTTCTTACAGGTTCCCCAAATCCTGCGAGGTAGCACACAAACCAATTGGTCAGGCTCAAAACCCAGAGGTCTGCAAGGCCCTTGTAATGAAAGGAAGAGTGCTACAGAGAAAAAGCTGCAGTTTCCTTAAGGAAAGGCCTTTCCCTCCTGCAGAAAACAAGAGCCTCACTTATCAACAGTGCTATGTTTCATACTCATCTGCATTTAGTTAGGACACTCTCACCTTTCATCCCTTCAGTTTGGCAGAGCAGGTGCCTCTAAGGCACATGTTAACAATAATTAGACTGGTTTCTGAAATGCAGTTGTCTGTGTCCTTATTCAGTAAATTCAATATATTTCCATTTTTAAAATGGTTTTCATTTTATCATTTCTTCCCTACCTCCTTTTTTTTTTTTTGGTCTTTCTCTGGTTTTATCTTTCTTGCTTGTTTGTTTTGAATTTCAAGCCTTAAGTGCCAGGTAAACATTCCAGTCTGCCTTCACAGGAAATAACTCCGAGTTCAGTCAGTCATCTTGTTTTACAAAGATATGTGTGTGTCTGTGTAAGTGTGCATATGCTTATTTGTCTGTCAAAATTAAAACAAAATCCTGGGCAATAATACATTGGTAATTTAAAGAAATCATAAAGCTAAGTACTGTCAAAAATTCATATTTAAAAACTAATGTTCTCTAGCATTCTTAGTTCCTCATATGCTCTGCTAAAAATTAGGTTGAGATTGGCTTTGTTCCAAGAAATTAGCACATTACTGTATGTGTCAAACATTGCACTGGACTGAGAAATTTATAGGCATGTTTCTTCCTGTCCAATTATTCGAAAAGCCTCAAGTCAAGGATTTTGCAGCTTTCAAACAACTTTTTTTAGAGAGAAAAATCCATTTATAATTTCTAAAAAAGCACAAGTCCATGTAGCTGTTTATAAAACTCTTATTTAATAAAAAAATAAATAAATCTTTATCCCCTGAACTAGAATCCAATATAATTTGCCATTAATTTATTGAATCTGATTTTGGACAATGCTTCTGTAGAGTAGATGCACGTCCCAGTATCTTATTTTTATGTATAAAGAAAGCAAACAACAAAATCTGAAAACAGTTGAGATTATGCTTGCATAAACTCTAATTTGCACAGTTCACAGCTACTCCTTGTGCAGTAATTGCTTTATGCGGCTGTAATCGATAACCTGTGAAGACAGCACATCATCTAAACCCCATTCCAAATAATATTTCTGTGTAGTGTTAGCTGTGAATTTACCCTGTACAGCTCTATCTCTATAAATATAATTCCATGTATTAATAGTCACAGAAAGGCTGTAAGTGAGCAACTATTTTTATGAAACGCACCACTATGGATAAATTAACTTTTACAGAAATCTTGTTTACTGTATGATATTCTAAACCACTGTCAAATAAAATATATATCCAAAAATCTTTTTTTTTTCCAATTGTACATAGTCTGTGTTAATTTTGAGTGACAAGCTTCAGTGTTAACACCAAGAACAAAAATCTTTTACATGCATAGGAGTAGAATTAATGAACTACTGCATTATAAAAAGAAAAGAGAATGCTCCATTTTGATTTCTTACTCCAAAGAGGGGTACGATTTATGAATATACATCTAGGTGACCAAACAAATTCCTTATTGGCAGATGAAGGTGTATGAGGTTCCACAGATGTAAAGAAATCCCTCCCCTTGGTAAAGAAGTCTTATTCTCCTTCCAGTGCCAGGAGACACAGGACCAGGATGGCCAGAGCCCCAGCACTGAGAGACAACTTCTGAGCCTACACCATCTACAGAAAAAGGCATCTGGCAGCTCTAACTAGCCCTAGGAAGGCTTGTTTACAAGCTGAGTGAAGGGAACATAATTTGATTTCCAGTTTACTTTACAGAAACAATGTCTCAGAAAGCACCATAAGGGTATAAAAATAATGGCAACCAGATAGCCTCTTCTGGGTCTAATCCATTCCCCATCAAACCAAACAGAAAAATGCTCCTTACCTTCAGTTAGGCAAAATAAATCATCAGTTTACAGAATGTAGGCACTGCTAAGATGTGCTGACTGGAAAAACTACTGTTATTTTTCACACAGTTATGACATTTTTTTAAAGTAAATATTTTGGTTTTCCTTAAAAAATAATTTTCTTCCAAAAAAATAATAATTTGCCTTCATACACTGAGTCAGTTGCTGCAGAGCCTCATTTTTCAGAAGATGAATGTTCCACATAAAAAATTTCAACCAGCTGAACTAATAACCTAATTTTTCATTGCAATAAACACAACAAATTTAAAGCATCCTTAATACTCAAAAAATATCTGCTGTTCTTTAATCACCATTTTCATGGTTGGAAATCTGAGTACAGGTCTGATTCAAACCCAGAGATATCACAAAGAAGGGTGCTGAAGCTGTATGCCCTGCCCCAGCCTAACTTTTTCTGTTAATAACGTGTCATTTCTCTTTTAAACATAGTAGTACAGAATTTGCATTGCTTTGCCATTCTTATGATCACGTTTGCCTACTTGTTCATACCTATACAATAACACAGGAAACTGGATGTTTGCTTTGATGCACATGGAGTTCATGCATTCTGAGGGGTAAGTAGAAGTGCACACCTCATCTAATGAGGATGCTACCCTTCATATTTCTCCTTGTTTAGAGGGAAGTTTTGGTGTGAAAGGGAAAAGTTTCTTAGTACACTGCCATGGTGCTCAAAGTAGGAGGCGGCTTTGGACTTGGCCAGTGAGGACTGATCTCTTTAGGGATTTACTTCTCAGGTTGCATTTGTAAGTCTCCTTTTTAATTAGCCATTACTCCCAAAGGAAAATCCAGTGCACCATCTGCACAGAAACAGATGTGCTTTGGGAGGAGCCAGGACTCAAATGTCACCTTGCTTGACAGCCCACAGATCCCTTGCACAGAACCCAGGTCTGGCCTGTCCCTTGGAAGAACAGCCTCTCTCCACCAGCCAAACAAGTACCTGTAGGCTCTGTGTTATAGGATATGTAAAAATTGCCAGAGGTATCCATCTTTCCCCCTTTCACCATGCCAACCAAAGACCATCACCTTCCTGGAGCCAGCATAGCATGCCAAGTCCAGCTTTTAATGTCCCAAAGTATTTTTCTCTGTATTTCTAACAGCAGTGATGTGATTGCACATTTATCTCCTGTCAAGGTTTAGGGCTGGGCTGACCACTAATCCAATGACAGATATTCTCTATTATTGCCTTTTCCCCTACTCCAGGAAGGAAAAAGGAATTGAGAGTGAGAGACTTGTGGATTGGAAATGAAAGCTTAAAGTAATGAAAATAACAATAAAGTGAAATATATACTCAAAACCAATACCACACCCAAACACACCTTGATAGCAATTAACTCACCATCACCACTGATGCTGTAGCAGAAGGACTCAGCAGCAGACAGGAATCAGACTCAGGGGCTGGATCCTAGGACTCGATTCAGGAACTCTTGGGTTGAGATCAAAGGCAGAACAGACAGAGTCCTGCAACAGCAGAGCTGGGCCGCTCATCCTCACAAGGAGAGTTACCAGTCCACCAGCCCAGATGGCTCAGGTGCTCAACCTTCAGGGAAGGTAGAGGTCCAAACCTCTCCTTTTTTGTATTGGCTGCTAATTAGGTGATAAATAGCTTAATCATGCACCTGCCTTGCTTGGGTCTTAGGCTTTATGTAAACAACACCAAGGGCCAAGCTTCGTGTGAGAGTTTCAGGGACTGACCCTCAGTTTTATAGTGAATATGATATATATGGAATGGAATGTCTTGTTGGTCAGTTTAGGGACATAACTCAAACCAGGACATCTCCATAGCTGGTACGTAAGCTTAGAGCAATTTTTTTAAGTATATTGTCAAGACACAGTAACATAAGCAATATCTCTGAATTACAGCCAATCTGAAAATGATGTTCTGTCCTTTCCTGCCTTTAGTGCCTCTATGGCAATAAGTCACTCTGCCAGTTCAATTAATCAATAAGGAATGTTTTGCTTACAAGGTACAAATATCTGTCTTTTAAACAGCTAGGGGAATACCAATGCACAAATGCTTGCTCCCACTTGCACACACAGGGGCCTGGAGCACCACCTCCCACTCCCACCTACAAACTTCCCAAATATCCCTATCTGAGACAGGTGGCTGACCCTCTCAGAAAACAACCCACATGAGGATGCATACTGATTCTTCCACAGATGAACTGCTGGAAGTGTTTTAAAAGCAGAAGATACTTGAACTGAAAAAAATAACCAAGAAAGGGTACAGGGAGAAAGAAGAGTGACAGGATTTTCTGAGAAGTGGCTGCTTGCTGACCTGCTCTATGTTCAACTTCTTCAAGCTTAAAAACGAAAAAAGATGACCTATCAATCAAACATTACAAATGCTACAAAAAAAGCACTGCAAGTTTTGGGGGCAGCAAGAAAGGTTATTTAGTGACTACACTATGAAAAAAAATATTACTGTATTGAAGTAAAAGGCCTGGTTAAACACAAGGAGACGGATGATGCCAGAGGAGTGCACCCTGCCCTCTGCCCTCCAGCAGCAATTCCAGGGTGCTGATGAGCTCTTCTGACACAGGCTATCCCTAGCTTCTCCAGAGGTTGCAGCCGTGTTGAGCAGCCTCAGCACAGTGTTGGCACTGCAGTGACAGGCTGGCAGCAGCAATTTAACTCCCTGCAGCATAGGAAGGTTGAGAATCCAACACCTGTGGTGCTTCTCCTTACCTCTGTGCCCCATGACTGCTGTGTACCACCCAGAGATAGCCCTGCTCCCCACCCAAAGATGCTGTAGATGTGAAGGCAGTGGGAGGAATAACTAAAATATGGAAGCCAAATCCAGACCTATGATGAGAGGGTGAGAGCCCTGCTACATCTGTAAGCTGGAAGAAAGTTTCTGAGAAACCACAGAGCCACAGCTACAGCAGGAGCCCCTGCAGGAGTGCAACCAGGGCACTGGCATCATTCTATCTCTTCCCTTCCAGTAAATTGGGGCCATTGCTGTCACTGAAGCCTCCTCAATTTTCATACTGCTTTTTTAACAGGCTACAAAAAATTTAGGTTTTGCTTCCTGGATTGCCCTTTGCTCAAAAGCAGTGAAAAACATCAGGCAGCAGAACCAGTCCAGAACACTCCTGCCACCACCAGGCAGTAGGGCTGCCCATGGCTCTAAAATACATATGCATGAAATTAATGAATTTTGCTGGGTTTACTTTCTCAAAGTGATTAAAAAAATTCCAAAACCTTTAACTAAAATATTTAAAGAATTGCAGTTCATAAACCAGAAAGTTGTTCACCCTGTCTAAATCAGCAAGTACAAAGAGCTACATTTAGGTACCTATTTAATTCAAGAAGAAAAATCAGACCTTTCCCTGCATAGTCCACAAAGCTCACCATGTACAAAACACCTATTCCAATTAGCACTTCACTCACTCCAGAATTTTGTAAAAATAAGCCCAGCAGGCAATTTGGAGCACTGTAATATGTTAGTACAGGATATTTCACAATACCTCTCAAACATCACAAGCAATACCAATTGATTACTCTTTCATATCACCCCAGGAAAGATGAATGCAAGCATGTGCTTCCTTCTGAATGATTCCTGTCTCCTGCTTTCCTGGTACTGCTCAGGTTTTGGGGATGGTTTCTAGTAGAGACATACCCCAAGGGCCACCATGCCACGGAGGCTGCAGCAGGTCACAGCACCTTCCCATTCAACCTGCACACCAGCAGCACAGCATCCCCCCTGAACCAAGGAGCACCGAGAGCATCCCACATGTCTTCCAGTTGAGAGGGAATCAAAACCCGGGCTGTGGGGCTGCACTAACAGCTCTGTATCCCCAGCACTAAGTTGTACATTGTGACACCTCCCAGCAATTAGCAGCCAGCATCACAAGCCCCCAAACTAGCCTAGTGTCAAGGAGGAAAAGCTCCTTCCCTAACTGCAACAGTTTAACCTGAGACCCTGTTTTGGGGTGTACAGCCTCCTTAACCTGACTGCTTATTCCTTTGCCATATTGATTTATAGCAAGGCACTCTTCCAGAGAAAGGACAGCTTCAGCAATGCTTCTGCCCTCACTTCACATCCCAATAGAAGATAGGCTTCAGCTTTAACAAAACTGAAAGAGCATGGTCCCAGGCTCTGCTTATAAAGCATCTCTGAAGGATCAGTAGCCTCACTCCCTGTGGGAAGGCTTCTCTAGCAGCCTCTGCCCAGTTCCCTGCTCTCGTCTCTAATCTTTTTCTCCTTGCATTGAATGTTTTTTTGTGCTCGCATGCAAATGCAAATGCAGCCTGAACTGATCCCCTCCATGCCTTCAGTCTCCTAAGGCTAACAAGTAGGACTCTGCTTCACAGGTTTATAGGTCTGTTACATTATTTGAGTAGCAACTCCTTCCCAGACTAAATGGCTTTGAAATAAATCTGGAAGAAATTAATAGCTAGTGTTTTTAAGACAAAGTGTTTTGCAAATTACATAGAAATTATTGATATTTCAGTCCCACATATAAGCACTACCATCTCTGAGCTTCATTAGCTACAGAAAAATACCAGCAAGCACCCCAGAAATGGGACTGGAGGTGACAAGGTACCAGGTGCATTGGGCCTGGATGCCACCAGGTCTCTTCACTCTTTGTCAGATCTTCCCACCTAGGTGTCCATGCTGTGCTCTGCAGAACCCATCAATCCCCATTGCTTATGTAGCTGCTGAAGTCCAAAGGGAGTAAATGAAGGAACAAGCAAGTGAAAAATCCCCTTTGATTTCTCTGTTAATTTCAGGCATTTCCCTCACACCAGGAGGACACAGTAACTGCTGTGCACAGCAGCATACAGCTCTGCCACCATCAGCACAAGAGTAGGTCTGCCTAAGGCAAGCAACCCTAGAGAATCAGATGCTGATTTTAACTATCCAGGACTGGATTGCCTTCTAGTGGCCTGGCCAGCATAGAAAAGTGGTTAGAGACCTCTGATCCAGGACTGGCCATGTAAACATTGCAGGCTCAGATGGAATAAATGGGCCCCATCAGTCAAAGCAGAGTGGTACGAGCTGCTGCTACACAACAGTAGCAATTACTCTCACATCAAGCTACCAAGCACAGGAACCTCAGTCAGCATAGCCTGAGGGACACTAAGGAACTATTACATCTTTTTTCTAGAAGACCGTACTGAGGTAATAGATCAAAAAAACAAAAAAGAAAATTGTAGGATGTGAAATATGAAGTATAAACAGACCCACCTATTTTTATGGAATCTCCTACTCCCTTTTCCTACAGTTAGAAACAGCCTTTGTATGTCAAAAAGTCATCCATGGCCAGCTTTTATAGGATACAGGAATGGTGGGAGCTGCTCTTTGGGGAAGAGGGGAAGGTTAGATGAAGTGGGCTGCTCTGTGCACATGCACACCTACAAGCACACGTCTGAAGCAGAGGAGCAGGCAGCTCTGCTGCTGCTGCCAACTCTTCCTCACAGCCTCACCCCTAGGAGAGGACAACTCAGATGGGTGATCTTCATGGCTGCTCCAGCCTGCAACAGGCTTGCTGCCAGGCTGCTTGGGACTGCACTGCTGGCATGCAGGGTATGCTGGCATGGTCCTGCTAGAGCTCTTTTACTCTGTACATGGAAGCATTTATAGGCAAGAGAAAATAGACTCTGCAACTGTGTTGATCTTCTGAGCTTTAGCAGTAAGCATGAGTAGAAAATGCAAACATCATATTTTCTGCTAAAGTCTTTCAGTAGAAAAGTGATTCACCAGTAAAATAAAAAACATGATACTTTGAGGAAACAATTCTTAAGGAACTGTTATAAATAGCTAACTAATGTCACACCATTTTAAAAGATATTGTAAATTACCTTGTAAGTACGTAACCTTAGGGAATTACCAGATATTTTATGATGTCTAATGGAATCAAGGCATGAAAACACAGAATAAAACTGACACAGAAGAAACTACCAAGTCAAAAGGACTCAAATCACAGCAGTGCAGTTGCATAGACTGACCTACAGCCTAAGTAACACAATGGATGTAATCCATAAAAGGGAATAAAACTATAAGAACTTGTAAAAATAGCATGAAAAATCAAGTTACGAAGAAACAGTGAAACTCTGAGGCTTTGGCAGAGAGGAAATATTGTCCCTCAGGCTGGTATCTGGTCAGCCTAACACCAGCTGGGGTCAACTTCACAAGAATAAGACTTTTCAGCCAAGGTCTGGTTCTTCTCTATCTGTTCATTATGCAATGTCTTTTTAATTAGTTTTCTACTTTGAAACAAAACTTTTGAGTTTTCCTAATTCTTCCAGTGTGACGACTATTGTGTAGTGTGTCACTTTCAAGAACTCAAAGGACATATAGCCTTAATCAATACTGGGAATCAGTAATCAATGGATATGTCTATACTGTATAGCAAGGGGCTCTCCAGGATAGTGGTCATGGGCACTAATGAGGCAGGAAGGTGACCAGGCTCTTCTGATGATGAGAACCTTTCTGACCAGGGACTCCTGCTGAAACCAAAAGTCCCTAGTATTGCCCTACTGTACTGCTGCTGCCCCAGAACACAATGCTCAGAAAGTAACACAAAAGTGACTAACTGTGGATGTCACAGGTTTATAAGAACAAATATTTCATGGTGCATCTAACCAGCAGGTAATTACTAATGTGTTTGCAAAGGTGTCATGCTGGTAACTTAAAGTCTCTCTTTCAAGAGTTCACAATTGCATTGCAGACCCTATGTCCTCCTCCCACTGAGATGCTGCTGCTTTTCACCATGATGTGCATTCAAGCCTCTAGACAGCAGTTCAGGGTTTGGTGTACAGCTGTTAGAGAAAAATGTATGTTTCTAACAGACTGCACACAAGGTTTCCCTGAGTGCAATTCCTGCAAGGGTCAGTTATTTCAGGTGCTTCTGCCTAGAACCCATCAATGCATCTGTCCCTGGCACACAGTCCACCATCCCAACTCTAACTACCTCAGACTTGTTTACTTTTCCTTTTTTGCAGACCTCCTGAAGGATTTGATTTGCTTGGTCTGGTTTTTTACCCCATAAAGTGTCCTTACGATTTTTTTTTTCTCTTTTAAAAGACTATTACTTTAAAAATCTAAGCCCAGGTCTCTCCAAGAAACAGGAGCAGGTCCTTACAGAACATGGAAGAAATCGATACCTGGGTACTCCTTTCTTCCTTCGGGAACACAGAAGTAGAAGTTTTTTCTACCTCGTTGCACATGTGGTGTGATTGGTAAGAAACAGAAAATGAAGCAGACCTTTCCTGTCCAAAGAGGGCACAGCAAAGAGGATTTTGGCTTTCTATCATGAAACCTGAATTTTGCATTTGGCATTGCTTTTCTTAGGTTAATACTTGTATTTATGTGTATGAAACAACTATTCTATTCTCATGGAAATAAAAGGTGACTCGTATGAAAACAATGAAGTGAGAGTACTTAGTGAGCACTGACTGTACCATGCCTGAATCCCAAGACACTCTTTAACTTCCTGTTTTCTGAAGGACAGTTAGGGGATAGTTAACAGATAAAGTGATTAAAACAGTTACTCCCCTCTGGAGGAGGAAGACCTAAGGGCTGATTCAAGACAGAGAAAAAAATTTGGGAGTGGCATTAACCTGCTTCACACACCTCCCTCTACACAGGGCAGCTCTACTGGGCTGCTAAATTTCAGGTGTTCAGGTTGGCATTTATGCATTTGCTTTCCAGGCTTTTCCTAGTGGGGTGCAAGGCAGCATAAGGCTGTCATGGTTTTGTCCCTGTTTATCTATATTACTGCTTACAGTCACAGAAACACCCTCATCTTAGGAACATAATTTGTGGGTATGACTGTTCCTCTATGCTTAGGAAGTTTCTTAAGGGGAGAGAAAACAACGCCTGGAAAATAAATTGGCTGTTATGCCTGGTTTATTACAGCACAGGGGAAAGTACCCCCAGCAGAACACTGGGCTATGTGAACACTTCAAGGCATTTATGAGGAAAACAAAAGGCAGAGACCTGTTGCTGAGCCCCCTGCTTTGGCTCTCTCCAAAATGACAAGTAATTCTTACATATCATGGAAGATTCCAGCACATTCTGGAATGCAAATATCTACATTTGTTCCATTCACTCACTGCAGGGATGTTGAGTGCTGCAGCACTGCTCTGGCCTGAGACCTCAAGGCAGAGCCACTGCCATGACTTGGCTGGGCATTGCTGTATTATCTCAAGTGCTGAGCTAGCCTAGGAACACGCATAACCACAGTCACACAGCACTATACCTCAGCTAAGGATCGTGATGCAAGTAGCCATCTCTAATTATCAGTGTAAAAAATGCAAGTTGGATCATCCACAGTCAAAATAACCCACCTCACAGAGAATCAAACGCAGGCTTCCAAGCTGCCTTTCCCTGCTGCTTCACATCCCAGCACAGGTAACATGAAAGACACTTTGGCCATGGCTTTGTTTATCTAGATTTTCTATTTGATACATAAAATAGAATATATTAAATCTCTGTGTTTGTGTATATTTGTGTGCAGTTACATGTTAAATTTCTTACAGCAGTTTGCACTGATAAATTGTGCTGGTCCTTCAGGTTCCTTCTGTTTTTCAGCAGAGAACCTGAGAAGATAGCTCAAGGGGAAGAACTGCTGCTCTTTAAACACTGCACAGCCCCTCTTCAAGAAATGCAGATCTCAGGAGGAGACAGAGCCTGACTTACAGGGGATGAGTAATTGCCTTCTGGAAGTGAGCTGCAGCACTCAGCTATCTGCGCCTTCAAAATGCAGTTTTCAGTCCCCATCTGCAGGCAGGATGGAGCAAAGCAGCTCAGCACCTCAGCTGGGCTGGAGGGCACTGGGCTGAGCTCGGCCCAGCACTGGGCCTAACTGGGGTAAAGCCATGGCACTGCAGTGGGGGATGAAGAACAGACTAGCTGTGCAAATTATGGCAGTGATCTACAGATAAAATCCTGTCTACCGTGCTTAATCATCTGCCAGCCAATGCTTTAAGGGTCTGGTCTCCTTACATGGCTGTAAATGGGCAGTAACATTCTGGGACAGCACCAGGGATGCAGAGAAGAGCAGCACAAAGCCCTGCAGAAACTAGGGGACTGTACCTAGTGCTCAGGCTGGTGCCTTGTTCCGGTGACCCAAAGCATCTCCCAAACCACAGCAGCCTTGCAAGTCTCATGCCAGACTGGGATTTCACGACAACTGAAAGAAGAAAGCAAAGTAACTGCTCAGACAGCAACGTACATATTAATTGCATGAGCAAAATCGGATTGATTCCCAGATTTCCAGCTCAAGGAGAGTTATACACATGAATTTGGGGAGAGGGGTGTGTACAACTGAGCTGTGAGCTCCACAGCACCTGTACAGTTAACTGCTCACTTCAACATGAATAACCAAGCTCTTATTTTGTCTACTTGATAAATTGGTGCCCAAATCCTAAGGCAGCAAAATCTCAAAGGCAAATTTTCCTTGCACCCTACTTTGGAAAGCAGTGATTGAAAGCAAGGGTTTTAGCTTCAGCCCAAGGCAAAAGGAAAGTACAACTCAATAAGTACTTTCAGGTAAAAGAATATTCCCTTTAGCTGAGGAAGCACAAGGAATCAGGAGGTTTTGATTAAAGTCCACCTTCCAGACCTTCCTCGTGTTAGGAGGTTTCAGCCTTATCTAGGCACTCTCCT
Source organism: Bucco capensis (assembly GCA_013396975.1). Lineage (NCBI taxonomy): Eukaryota > Metazoa > Chordata > Aves > Piciformes > Bucconidae > Bucco > Bucco capensis. Next base: position 1,060,478 of record VWZO01004852.1, read on the forward strand.
TCCTCTGCTGATGGACAGCTTGCTAATATAGGCAATATTATTCAAACTTGTCAAGTCACTTAAAATCCCATCAACATCAGCAAAGTAAAACAATATTAACCCCTAATTCCAGCCAGTCAAGAACTTCACTTTCACTAGTTTATCTAGAAAATTACTCTGTAGTAAGTTTGTCTTCATTTTTTGTTGTGACAGTCCTTTAATTAATACATTTTCACAGCCAAAGTAATGAGTTTTCTCTGTCTTATTTGTCTGATACTATATCTTCCAAAAAAAAAAAATTAATTAATCATTATTTTAAAACATTAGCCTAATGTTTTTTCCCCATTTCATTTACAATATCCGCATAGATAAATAAAAGAACCACCACATTTCCATCACCCTCACAGAATGGGATTAATTTACTGTAATGAAAATGGATGGGAGCATCAGAAGTGCTTGCTCCAAATGTGCTCAGTGACTAATACCATGAATATGAAAAGCTATCTTAACTGATTCTAAGTTGCAGATGGATCTTGGCAGAAAGGAAGCCAAAGGAAATCAATGTAATAGCTGCAAAATATGTAAAAATGACAGAGAGAGAGAAGTCTAGACAATGTGAGATGGTTGTCATGTTCTCCAGCTTGGAATGCAAAGCTTGTCTTCTGCTTGTTCTGAGGTTTAATCTACCAAACACACATCACTCTTCGAACCCATATGGGCAAGTAATTCACCATATGTTTTAGTACATGGCACGAGTACCCAGAGCTGTACTACTGCTTACACTGCAAACAGAAAAAACCCACAAATGCCTCTTGTGTCTCTGATACACTAACAAGGTGGAGAGTTCCAGGATTGATTGTCTGATAAAACATTAACTTGAACAGTTATCAATCCTGAGGGCATCCTGGTTTAACTCAGGCTGTAGACAGAGAGAGTATTTCTGGTCTTTTATTATGTTGATGCTGGTTATAACTATTTGCAAAATGTCCCATCACCACTAAAGTTTTGGGACACCAGAAGTGTTTGCCACAACATTCAGTAGCTTTCTACTGCTTATATCTAAGTATACCTTAAAGCAAAGAAGCAGGATTTCTGTGTATATTCAAGTGACAATGTTCTACAAATATTTGAAGGAGCTGGTTCAAAAGATCAGATCTGGAGAAAGGAGAGTTGCAGTTCACACTATATTGCCCACCTGTGAGCTCCAGGTGTTAGATCTACATTATCAGTAGTAAATTCAACAAGGCATCAAACTTACCTTCAATGAAACCAGATTTTTTTCTTCTTTTTTTACAACCATGTCTTGGGGAATTTTTTTAATGTTATTTTGAAACATTAATAATCTATTTTGCCTTTTATTTCAAGAAAGGTTACTGGCCTAGATAAGAGAATTTGAAAGAAGCAAAATACAAAGGTAATAGCAAAACCTGTTATGCTAGTCCCAGTAGTGCATTTGTTGGCTGTGCCTTATTAGGCTAACACAAAGAACATTTTGAGGAATACCATTATGCTGCTGCAAAGAGAAAACTGTTTCTGATTAGCATGTACTCGATATGCTTGGAGAATTAATTCTCCTTCAGAGAATTCCAGCAACAAGTGAAGCATCTGTTGCTTTCTCCAAGTTATAACAATTATTTAACAATTATTCTTTTGCATACATTGAATTTCTGGGTTTTTATTTTTATCTAGAAAGTCAGGATTTGTGGTGCAACTGAAATGCACAACGCACTCATGTGCATGGGAAAGCAGAATAGGAACTAATGGCAGTCTCTAACTGCAGTGTGTCACCTCAAGGCCAAAATTGTTGGCCATCTGTATTACTTGCATTCACTGTATTAATACCACTCTACACACAATGGGAATTAACCCCATTTCAATAGCTTCAGTGGCTTCTGTTTATTCCAAGGTTGATGCCAGTCATTGCTATTGTGTGGAGCTACACAATACACGCTCTCTGCAGCCAAAAAGCCAGCTTCATTTTCTACGCCCTTGCCACAGTGCACGGCTTGTGCAGCTGTACCAGTACCAACGATCATGGCATAAACACCACTGCCATAAATTGTGTTAAAAGCAAACCACAGAGTTGGAGTGGCATACAGCATGGCAGCAAAAATGTTCAGCTGCACTCAGGAGAGGAAGGAATTTCTTCAGCCAGCTTTACAAGTGATGAAAACATGTCATAGCACAAACTAGAAAGAGCTGTGGTCAGACCCCTGAGCAGCACAGAAGTTGAAAGACCTCCCTGAGACCTTGCCAATGGTAACATTCACATTCCTAAGACTAGGGCTAGGTTCACCTCATTATATTCAGTGCTGGTTATCTGCTCTCAAGAGCTATTACTTTAAAAGAGAAATGCAGGTTAAGTATTGCACTTTGCTCTTCCTGCTGTCTTTTCCTGCAGGATTCCTGGGGGCTGCAGCCTGTCATGGAGACAGGGCTCCAGCATCAGCCTCCAGTTGTTATCCCTACAATTCCCTGCAAAGAACAGGAGCAGCATTTCCCCATGAGCAGGTCAAGTTTAGAGCTGAACTTATTCAGCCTTCAAGTCACTCATTTTAGTTATAAAGAAACAGCTCTCTTCAGGTACCCCTGCATGTTACTCTGGTGCTGGCTGTGACTATGCCTGCACTGCGCTGCCTCCAGTCAGAGCTGCACAGAGGTGGGCACTTCACCAGCTCGAGTACTGCAGCTCTGGGGGAGAGCACTGGCACAGGGTTATGTAATTCAAATTTGGAAATCTTTTTTTCTATAAGCAAACCAAAAACATAAAAATTAAATACTGTCTTCCTTTCCAGTGGCATCTGAACTAATTACGCAGCTGCAAACACTGAAGGCTTCACTGTGGAACAAAACAGCAAAGTAGGATTAATCTGCCCTAATTTAGGTGGCCAAAAGTTTCACATCTGTTTCTAAATGATCCACACTGTTTTCTTTTTACACTCAAGAGAAATACCCCAGAGGATCACTATAAATTAGTGTCAAAAGATCAACTGAAAGAATCTCCCTCTTAGAGTAGATGTGTGCTTCTCTTGATTGCAAAGGAAGCCTTAGGGCAATAGTGTCTAACTTTTAGACATCTGACGCTCATGTCAATAAACCCTATACAAAGTATATGGCCACAGCTACAGCTAGGGTGAGTGAGGCATGCAGAGCTGCTGGAGAGTGACCTTTCATCAGTCAAACCCTTGTCCCTAGGCTGATTTATTTGCCTTTGATCCCAAACAGCACTATTGCAGAGACAGTTTAATGAAATTAATTAGAGTACTCCTTGATATGCCTAAGTAAAACAACTATTTCCTGAAAACTCACTACTTCGGTGCCATCTGCCACTCAGGTTCCCTTTTTCAGTTAGCCCAGTAATGCACTTCTCATCCATTCACATGCAAAGAGAGCACAAAACCAAATTTAATTTCATTTACAACCACGTGCCTAGAGACTCAGGCTTGGATTGTGATAGTGTCAGGAGGCAGCCACCTAATTCCTGATAAATTTCATTACCAGTAAGGCCATGCTCAAGGGGCAGGAGTTGTTTGTAAGTAATGGCTAGAAGCAAAAATTTAAGAGTGCAAACGTGCCTAAACATAAAGTACTATAGTTGTTAAACAAGAAGACTGAAGTAATAAATTCAATTAAGTTAATACAAAAAGAAAACATTTTGGAAGCTTGTCCCTTCTTGTGCCTCCCCACCCCCCCCGCTTCGGCTTCAATTTATTCATCAAACACAAGAAAAAGAAATTAAAAAGGACAAGTCTTTCTGTGGCATGACCTTATTTCTTACTCCAGATAATAAACTTACACAAAATTGCACTGGAAAACTGGAATCTGACCAGCAGTAAGCATTGTTTATTTTTCTCACAGGTGCTTGTGTCCATACTGAAGGTTGCAGCTTCATCTCTCAACAGCTAGAAAGGAAAAGATCTCTCTTGATTTCTCTCTCTAGAGAATCCCATTACTGCTAGCAGACCTGGCATTGCTTACAGCCCAGAGAATAGACTTTTTATCATGAAACTCAATCTGTAGCAATTGCAGATTTCTGAAATTTTGTTTAAAGATGGCAAGTGTTATCTCAATTGCAAAATGATTAAAGAATAGGGAAGGGAAAGTTAAAATATATGTTAGCATAACTAAAAGTGTCTGAAGGTTTCTGTGCTTGCATTGAAGTGCAATTTTGACATCTGTCATTTGCATTCCATATGCAGGGTTTCTCTCCCCAATATGCTTTAATGTAAATAGAATATACGGATTTAAATCAAAACAGGAAGACTCAGAAATATGCTGGATTACTAAAAGATAACAGCTCATCACATTGTTTGTTTTTTCTCTTTTACCATCAACCATAGAAAGCTTTATTCCAAGCCTGATCACACTTTCAGTTACAAAACATGTGGCAAAAAAAAAAAATTAAAAAAAGTCACAGTTAAGACGCAAGATCTGCCATATTTCTACTTGCCTCTATTCAATCGCATCCTGGGCTTCCCGTACTGAGCGATGGAAAACAAACCTCACCCATCTTTAACATAATGAATATACCTAATGGTAGCAAATAAAGGTTTTTATTATTTTTCATTTTATTTCACAAATCTTTTACTCCCCCCCAAGCTGTCATTTATTAGTGCAACAATCCAGCTCAGTGCTAGTTGCTGAGGTATACATGGTTAAACAAATTTCATCTTCAATCCAAACTGCAATGTTTTTTTTCCCCTCCCTCTTTTTTATTTTAAGGTGATCGAAGACCTATATTCACCATTTTACATTTCTAAAAATAATTCCATTCTGGAGTAAAGAATGGTTTTGTAATAGTGACAGGCTGTAAAAAGCAATAGCCTTATCTTTTATCACCCATAGAACTCCTGCTGTATTTTTTTTTTCTTAAAATATATTCTGTGCAAAATTAAGTTCTGTGTAGGTCTGTACCATAATTTGGAAAAAACTGTGTATAAAATGTACTTACTTTTTAAAAACAATCCCAACATCAAACAACAGAGAAAGAAGAAACAGATCAGATGCAGCTGAAGTCTTCACATGAGAAACTAAATATAGTATGTTCTTAAAGCTCCAGTAATACATTCTTTCAAAAACCAGAATGCACTTTGGTCATTATTAAAGATTAGTACAGAGGCAAATAAAATACAAAATGCTTGTTTGTGTTGCTTCATATATAAAAATATTTTTATACCACATAAGTTTAAGATACATTACTTCAAATCTTCCAAGATTCTGATGATTAGTAAACACAGTACAATGTCCAGAATCTTGTCACCTAACTACTTGTCATTTTTCAATATGAAGCCACTATTTTAGAAATATAAAATGTAAGAATACTTGCACCTGGTGATTTTAATTCTCTCCAAATAATCTGGAGATTGAAAGTTTGTCCCAAGCAACTTAATTGTACACAGGTGAACATCTGGTTTTGTCACACTGAAGAACCACAAGTCAATACAACTGGTCCATGGGGGAGGAAGGCAGAGGGAGAGATGGGAAACCCCAGCTGGGAAAGTGCTGTGGAGGAATGGAGGTTATTTGAAGACACAAATCTGCTGAATACTAGGCTTCAATGCTCTCTGCTGCTCACCAGAGGAACTTGCTTTCTATGTTTGTTCTTAAACTTCAATGTGGTATGAATGGCATATACTATAGTGTACAAGAGGAGAGCATCTACCTGCCTTATGCTCATTCCTAGCAGTCCTTTCACCAGTAAATCTTTAAATATTCAACTTCAACATATAATATATACTGCTCCATAGTTCACCATAATATATTCCAATTAATATACATTTATATGTGTGTCTATATATAAAGTTTCTCATTAAAAGTAACAATAAAAAGTGCACATATTGAGCATGCACAGTCAGAGCTGCGCTGAACAGCCCAGTATTGCAAATAAATACAATATTTAATTTTATCAAAATATCATACAGCATGGTAACCATTTACAATTATTGCTCTAATAAAAGTGTTATCAAAGAGCACTTGTTGACTTGCTATATAATACCTTATTAATATCCCAGAATATTTAAACTGCAACCTATGAGTTTAGATCCTGGAATTACTCAAAATATTCGAATTCCCACATTTGCTTCTAATAGCAATATAATACTTCTGCTACCTCTCATACTGTATTGTCAGTACTTGTTTGTTGGTTTTTTTTAATATCTTAACTTTTCTATTGTAACCAAACATCTATTGATGTTTTGTTGTCCTCCTCAATGATTGGTGCAAATGAAATACTCTGAGCAATTTTACCACACTATAAAAATCAAATTACTCCCATACAGCCTTACTGCAACTAAAAGTGTTCAGCACTGGCTTCAGCTTTAACAACAGATACAGCAATTTAGTGTAATCCATTTCCAGGATTTCGAGTTCTCAGTCACACAGTTTTTGACCTTTTCCAAATCTGGCCCTTTCCAAAACTAAACAAATACAGTTGAAAATAAAATATAAATGTCAACTGAAATGAACATATAACAGTGAGAAGATGAAATAAATACAAAGATTGCACAAGACAGTCAGATGTAAACACTTCAGTTTTCCAAACAACATTTTTGAAGAGGTTGTAGCATCTGAAATACAGATTCAGTGGCTGCTTTGAGGCAGTTTTGTCAATCAGTGAGCTTTTCTATAACACTGTGTTATCTCATCTTCTTTAAATATTGTCAGGATTTGATCTTCCAGAGCTGCAAAAAGTTAGACCAGTAAATCAACATTATTTCTCATCTCAGCACAACAATTCAAGAAAGAAATCAGATCTAGGATATGAAAAGTTAAATAAGGTCTTGTACAAATGTGTACAAACCTCTCTGTATTTATGTCTAAGAATTCTTGGTAATTCTGTGTCCTAAATGAAGTTAGAAAGCCATGAAAATACATTATAAAGGCTGTTTTGACAAATACATCACTATTCTTCTGATACAACTTAAATTTCACAACCATTTTCAAACAACAAATCTTCTACTTAATATAGTTAAGGATTCATTAGGCTACAATGTATGATCATCTCATAACATTCTGAATGCCACAGTGAAAAAAACCAAACCAAACATACTTATCAAGTAGTTACCTTTAGGTTAAATCCAAGCAAGTCACTGATGACACCAGAAACAGCTGACAGGATGACAACTTGGGTGATATTGTAAAGCAGTGGATTCATTGTAAGCCCATATAACCTAAAGGGACTGTCCAGTTCCTAGTAATGCAAAACAATGACACACTGACACTCAAAACGGACAACAAAATTACATCATTTATTTCCCCAAGGGTTCATCATCCTATCCCTTCTAAAGTACCTTCTCTCACCCTGATATATATTGCTAAAGAGTAAAATTTATTGTATATAGTGATAATTTGTAATCCACAATGATGACAACATAGCAGATTGTAGTATGGCTAGGCTTCGCGAACGAAGCTCCAGGGAGGGCTCCATCCACGCTCCTCCTCAGCGCCTTTTCCAAGTGTGCTAATAAAAAGAGGCTAGCAGATAGCACCCTCGAGCCTGCGCTATGGATTTTTTTAGGTGAGACACAGCATGCGCAGAGCTGGACCCACCCTTTAGTCCTAAGCTTCATCTGCCAGGGCCTAGCAAGCTTGGACGCTGGCAGCCAAGTCCTTAGGACATAGGTTTTATTAGAGTGTCCTTCTCTTAGCTGGAAGGCCTCACAGGGCTAATCGAGCTCCATCTGCCCGGGTTTGGAATCAGAGTTGTCCTTCTCCTAGGATGACTGCCAGAAGGCTAATGAGCACATCCTAGCCATAACAGATTGTAGTGTATGAGTGGCATCACTATGAAGTTAAAGCAGATTTAAAGCAAACCATACTGTACTGTCTGCAGAAGTAAAAGTGACTTATTAAGCAATCTATTCTATTACATATAATTAAGCAATCTAATCTAATCTATTACATATAATGCAGTAAAATACTATTTTAATTCTTACCTTCAGCAACTTAGTAGCAAGTTTTAAAACATTGTTCACTAGTGTCAGTTCCTCCTTTTTATTAGGCTTTTTCTCCATTTTCAAGTACAAGTTTATCTAATTTAAATAAAGTACAAGTATCATCACTTATTCAGAATTTAAAAGAATTCATTCGGAAATATTTAATAATAACATTACTCAGCAACTACATCATAGAACAACAATGAGATTTCTGCAAGCATTTTAAAGAAAATCATGCTCTTAGAGGCAAAGGAATTCCATCCTTAAATATAAAATTACGCATTTCAACAGCTCAAGTGTCTATAAACAGGAATAAACTTAGACTAAAGGCTCTATTTTGCAATTCTGTAAAAAACATACATAATAAGCCCTAGGAAGGTTCAAGTCTCTTCTAACAATTACTAAAGTTATGAAAAAAATCAACATTCAATAACAAACTCTGAATCAGGAGGGGAGTCTGAATGTGTATATGCACATCCATCTACCATACCTATATTCTGAGACTTGAAACTGGCAAAACAACCACCTTGATCAACCAAAGTTTGTTTAGATACAAAAATATAGGCCTATACAAATTCTCACCTGCTCAGTAAGTAATATTGAGGTATTGCTGTACTTTTTACTGGTTTCAGACCCAAGAGTAACAAATCTTAAGAGAAAGAGAGTTAGTGAAATGCACCAAATTATGAGTTCCCAATTGTAGTGACAATCAAGGAAGATCTCATGCATGTGAAGCAGCTGAAAAAAAAAAGGAATAAAAAAATTAATTCAAAGTAATAATTACATTACAACATAAGAAAATAATTACATATCTCCCCAATTTGAAGAAAGTTCCCAGTAAGGCATAAAAGATTTCTAAATCAAAATTTAATATAAGTACTGTGTCAAAGATACAAGGTTTGAGAAAAGATAATGCTGTGAAAGGCTCAGCCAGAATTGACAGATCTTTTTTCACATCCCTAATAAAAAATATATCCTCAAATGTACTGAATTACATAGAAAACTGAAACCAAGCAGAGTTACTGCTAAATTACATTCTTATTAAAATATTTACAGTTAGCTACCAGGAAAACACATTGGCATTAACTAGAGAAGAAAGTGTGGAAAAAAAAATGCAACCAGAAGTCATTCAAAAGCTTCTTTGTATTCTGAAACACAAGCTCAAGAAAAAAATCTTCAGCAGTAAAAATCACCTTTAAACATAATTTGTTTACTAAAAGATATTCCACTAGAGGGCAGGCTAATATAGCCAACAACCTTGTTTCTCATGAAAACCAAGGTCAAATTCGACTGTCTTTGCAAAGGTGTGTTTTGATGCAAAACGTTAGAAAAAACCTCTGTGTTGCAAAAATCCATCATGGAAAAGCAAAGAGAACACAGATTTAAAAAGAATAGTAGTATCATGTTAGGAATTACACTATCAGTAAGTTTCTTTAGCTCATACACAATAATTTCTGAAGTAGATAAAATGAACAATACAAAATGGAACTTAATCTGCTGAAATTCTGTAACAGCTGTCACTGATTTTTCACTGTGGTCTTTTAACAGAAACCACCATGCAAAAGGCACTCAAAATAGTTTATAAAGTCATTCAAGTCATGGGTGTTTCTATACAAGTAAGATTTCCTCACCTGTGCACAACAGATAAACACAACTGAGATAGTCAGTAGAAAGGCAGATGAAACTATTACATCGACTGAGCGTTGAGGACCTCGACGCTGAAAATAAAGGATATGAATATATGAATGAAACCCTACCCTATCAGTGTTGATATTTAGCACATTCAGTGTTTTGTCATGGCTTGTAATCTGGCAATCTATGTTGCAAACACCATATTAGATGTATTAGATCCTAATAATATCACTACATTTGAATGCTCACAAACCGTCTTTGCCTCATGATTTCCTTCTATGTTAACGACACTAACGGGGTTCCTACAGTATGTCTCTATTACACTAGTAGTGGTCATTTTTGCCCAATGTATTTACCTGAGAGACTTCTGCTAGCATTAGTAAGACAAGATTCCAACTCTGAATGCACTCATACTTTACTCCAAGGTAAAAACTGGACACTTACTTTCTCACCATCTGGCTGCCTGCAGACACTGCTGGCCCAGAGTCACTGAAATGAAGCACATAGGGCACGTGCACCAACAGTGATAAGTGCAGAGGAGGGAAAAATTCAGACTACAATATCAACCTTCCATCAACAGCATATGAGATATTTTATATTCAAGTGGTAACAAGAATATACATTCTTTTACCTTTAGATAGGACCTGAGAGAAAGCCACATCTTTATATTCTGCACTTTCTTCAAGCGGAAGTGGGGAACCTCTGATTTTCTTGCCCTTCTAGCAGATGTTAGATGTCCAAAAAGTTTGGCAAAAAGTAGCCTCTGCAGAGAGGAAAAAAGAAGGAATTAGCTACTAACCAATTTTCAAGGGTACTCTACAGAAATTGGAGAAAAGGCTTCTAGACTTAATATACCAAAGTAATTCACAATGTATCAGTGTAAATTAAAATATGTTAATATAGTGCAGAAATAAGAGTAGCATGTTACTAATAAGAGGAGACACACTAAAAAAGTTAAAAGTCTTCATATTGTAATGGTAAACAAAACTTAGCTACACTTTGAATTCCTTTCTTCAAATTTCAGACAATGGATCTGCTATGCTCTTAAAATTTCATAGAAGATCAAACATTTGCAATAGAAGAAAGTGCCTGTATCACAAAAGTTCCTTCCCATAGAAATTATTATTGGCAGGTTAATGCTGTTCTCCTGTATTAAATATATTTTTTCAGCAATTTGAGAAAAAAAGTATAAAACTTTTTATTCTGCAGACCAGTAAGTATCTATACTATGCAACTAGTAAGGGATATTGATACTCTCAAGAGTTGAAATTGCAATAGCAAGGAATAAAATAACAGGTGTATTACTTCAGATAGCAACTCTCTCAGTCTCCAGTCATGGGACTGATCTACCAGCAAAGCAGGCAAGGCTCTTGGCTAGGCTAGGGTTTGGACTACATTGTTTCCAATCAAACTAAAGGTTTGGAATGAAACACACTGGTAGAACAAACTGGAAATCTAGAGAGTTCTTTTACTGAAACTCCTCCTTGGGGGAACCTGAGACGACTATGAGCTGGATTAATGCACTGAGCCAGAAATCTGAAAAAAAAAAAAGATTTAGACGTTATCCCTCTGAAATCTCTCTGGGAAAAATCATTTAGCTACAGAGATTGTACAGAGACTTCAGTCCATTACCACTGAGCCATCTCCTAAACTGTAAGCCCACTAAAGTGTGTCATCATTTACCTATGAATCATAGTGCAGCGAATAAAACAAGTTTAGAATGTCCACAAAGTGAAAAAAAAATACTAACATTAAATCTTGTTTTGCTTTGGATGAAGCCTCTTAGTTTGTTGTTCATACCTGTTTATATGTCCTCTCTGCTACACACAGTAGAAAAAAGAAAATCCACACTAGAGATACACGGACCACAAAACTTATAATAACCATGGAGAGAACCAGAATGTCTCCATTTGATCCAAATGCAGTCATGCAAAGTTCAGTGGCAGAATGTGTAGCTAGTTGTTCCAAATCTTTAGCTTGGGAAAGTCGAAAGGCAAATGGCATTAAACCCAAAATCAAAGATATGACATTTCCAAAAATCTGATAACCAATTCCTGGTATATAGCTGTTCACCTAAAACCAAAGGAAAAGAAAGTGTATTTTCAATTTTGGAATAAATTTGGAATTAAATCCATAAATAATGTGACTGTTTTACTGTCACAAAGAACACTTTATAACCTGACCCAATACAGTATCAAGTCATGTACAGAGATCTGAACTAAATTTGTGAATATATTGCTTTTTAAGAAGCTGGAGATAGTTAAGTTAGCAACTTGTCAGGATTAGTGATAGCTTTCTTAAGATATGCTAGGATTTTATGTTCAACTCTATAGTTTTGCCTATGTTTTCTATATTGAAAAAGAGTGTGATGCCAACTAAATGGTTTTGTTTCCTAAAAAGGAGTACTAGGAAAAGAAGGACTAGTGAGACATCCCATTCACCCTTGCAGATGTTTGTTTCCTTAAGAGGAAAGCTTCCTTTTCCAGTCTTTTAGAATCTAAATACTCAGATGTGTATACTCCTAAGTCAACATATTAGTTGTTCATTGGAATGAAGGAGATACGTAAGAATATTCACAGCATGTATCACTGTGGAACAAGGCTATGTTAGTAAGCACCTAAAAATGCAAACACTTACTATTGTCCAAACACTTAAGATTTGGTAGCTCTTTTATCTGTTACCAACAAGTAAACCAGAGTGATGTCAGCCATGGAACAACAACATCAGTAGCAGATACTTAAAGAAAAAAGTGGGAGTGCTTAGACTCCTAAATAAAATACTTGCATAAAGTAAAAAGAATACTTACTCTGTTCATTATCATACCACTGATTTCAAGCACAGACATGTCTGCTTTCTTGCAGTCATTACCCTCCCATACAATTGCACTTATTTTTTCTAGTCCTGGATTCAAACTGTGGATCCAAGGCAAATGACTCTGGGGAAAGACAAGAAATTCATTCCATCAGAGATAAAAATTTATTGTTTTGTCAGTATGCCTTTGTCAGCAATATGCCAAAAAAATGCTTTAGACTGACACAAATACTGTTATATAGCATTTACTTTTACTACATGTTACTATACATTAACCACATTCCTCAAAATCATCCACTACTTCTCCAAGAAATAGCTGTCAAACAAAGGTCTACTTATAAGCCATCTTTAATTTTACCATGTTTAACCAGATATTGGACATTTTTCCGCTAACATTCTGAAAAGTGCTCTTCTCAGGTTAAGCCTAATACAAACAATTTTTTTCATTTGCTTTTAATGATTTTTGTGTACTTCACAAACCTTGTTATGGATAAAGGCCCTGCTATGATAACTGTATCTGGTGAAACTCAAAGAGCAGCAGAATTCTAATCCATACACACTGGTCCAAGAGCCAAGAGAGCTCAGCCTAATCTACTGAATGCATTTACTCCAAACAGAGAATCAAGCAACAACTGAAGAGCTGGAAAAATGTTGAGGTAACAAGTTCTGCTGCAGCCACTTCTTGACTTCTCTCAGCTCTGTCTCACTCCTATCCCATTTAGGTGATAAAAACTGTTCTCAGCACTGCCTGATCACCTAGCACTATGTGCATCAAACCCTGCAAAAGGGGTGGGGGTAGTGTGTGATATTACTTTATAAATATCATTGATGAAAAATAAAGCTTTTTACTTTATTACTTGCTTTAGCAGTATTTATCTGAAATCTTTGTATTCTGCTAAGTAATCAATTATCTCCTTTTTCCAAAAAAGTGATTTGTATTATGAAAACAACACAAATATTAGTTGCAAGATTTCCTTAGTCACAGATTTCAAAGGTCTCCCTCTAGAGGGAGTATCAACACCAAGTCCAACTGTTAACCTAGCACTCCCAATTCACCACTAAATCATGTCCCTCATCATCACATCTACACATCTTAGAAGTACCTCCAGGGATGGTAACTCAACCACCTCCCTCAACAGCCTGTTCCAGTGCTTGGTAACTTTTTCAGTGAAGAAATTTTTCCTAATATCCAACCTAAATCTCCCCTGGCACAACTTGAGTTCCACTAGAGAGAAAATTCTACTACAGAGAAGAAAAACAAAACAAACAAAACAACATCAAAACCAAAACCAAACCCCAGAAACATCTACCACAAAGGATACTTAATCAGTACTTGTCTTCCACTAGAATATGATTAAACTACTCACCTATTCTGTAGGCTGTCTCAGTATTATATTGCCATATCCTCTTTATTTGACAAATGAATGACTGAGCAGCAGAAATCAAATTTTCCTTGTTTTAATTCTATAAAATCACTTTGGCTTTGTTACTTTCATTTAAAATAGAGTTCTTTCTCCCAGGCTTCCTGACACATGCTACATCTGGTAATACTGAACTTGTGCATACTGTAAAAAATAAAAGAAAATTAAAAACTAAATTGGTGGATACCAACCTGATGAAAAGGATCATCTCTGTATTCTTTCTTCACACATGGATTCACTTGAGGGCTTTCCACATCTGTCTCACTGCTACAGGAAGAGTGGCACTCTGCACAGTGTAAGAGGTCCTCCCACAGCACATCTTCTGTTTCCGATTCCGGTCTTGCACTCTCAGAATCTTGTCTGGAGCTAGAACAGCGAGAACTGCAGCTTGTACCTGATTTAGGTGTATCCTGAAATTCAAATATGCATTGGAATTAATGCAGCATTTTTGCTTAAAATTTCAGTATTTTTATGTATTAACAATTTTGTTGAGATTTCATTACAACATTTTAAATGATTGTTTCAATAAACATGAGTGAATGAAAACTCAGAGGTAGAGTCCATCAGATTTCTCCACAAGGAGGCTAATGAATTCAAAATACTAAATGGAGAGAAACTGCAGCAATAGCATGTTGAAAATTTGCATTCTGCTAACTACTACTGCTTGCAACAAATCAAGTTTCCAGAGGAGATAAACAGTGTCAAAAGACAGCAAGAGAGTTCACCATAACCTGATGCAAGATCTGTAGAATACATTTTAGGCTCCTTAAAACAATTTGAAAAATAGGATGATGCTCAAACCCACTCAATAAAAACCTCTCAATTCCTAAATGCTGTCATAAAAAGAAAACACCCACAAAAAGACTAAAATGAAAACCAAACTTGTCTCCCACTAGCATGACTTCCAAAAAATCCAATATAGGAGAAAAAAGTAGTAAGAACCCAAGAAGTTTTAATAATTTACAGAAAAGAACATACCTCCAGAGGATAGTGTTTCTTATAATGGTGAGATTTCCTGTTGCGAAGTGTACAGTCACTAGAAGCGCGCTCTACATTGCGACGTAAAGCATATCCAGTTTCAGGCCCTTCCTCACTAGAAACTTCATCTGATAAATTTGTTACAGTCCTGTGAACATCCTAGTGCAAGAAATATAGTAGGATATGCACTCACATTTACTAGGTCTTACCAAAAAAAAAAACAAAAAAACAACAAAAGGACACCCACAAAATTGTGATAGCAGACACTGTAACATCGAATTCTCAACACATATAGTGCAAAGTTAACATTTACTTCTTATTCCAACAATAAAAAGTGTTACAGATTGCATGTAGAGTACTCAGATCATTAATTTATTTCACTTTCCATTTCCCCGATTTTAAACTAAAGTAGTCCTTACAGTAACAGAAATAAAAAAGGGTAAATGACCATTCAGCTGTCAAAAATATTTCTGTATATTTTCATTTATTATGAGAACACCAGATAGGATTCTGTAAAGTTTCCCTTGGAGTCTTCTAATGCTAGAAATGCTAAAAGGAGAGAAATAGTGAAGCTGCTCTCTTATGAATGTAACAAAACCCTTCCTCCCCCTGCAACTCAGACATCATTCTCTCTTCCATGTTGAACTCTGAGATGCTTCAAGATCAGGTCATTTTACTTCTTCAACAGCACAGAGAAGGAGGGACAGGCAGAACAGTCTGGGGTGTCCCATCTAGTACCTCTACAGCAACAATGAAATGTGTTGTCTTTGGAGGAAGATGGAGAGAAGCCTATTTTAGCCTCTGATGACTCCTCTTTAATGTAAGTGTGTACACACCAAGCAAGTTAAATACAGATATGCAAATTAATAATCCTCCTTTGAAAGCAACAAAGCACTTACTTTGTGGTGACTGTGATTACTGAAGGCATCTCTCACTGTTGCAGTGCTCCACCCTGACTCTTCTGGCTTAATCACTTCACATCGACGTTCCTGGACTTGCACACATTCTTCACTGCTTTTCCCTGTCTTTTTCCCATCAAGGGACACGTAGCCATTATCAGTCTCAGTGGATTTATCTATTGAGTTTTTAGCTTTGTTAGATCTATATTTGAAACAAATATATGTATTAATGATTCTCTCAATGTTTTTCCCAGTCTAAATCCTGCTTATTCCTCTCATCCCATTTTAGTTTTACTACTAAAGTGACCACAAACTAATAATGTTAGCATATGATGCAATATTTGTAACTATTTCATCATCTAAATAATATCCATTATCTTTTCCTATAATTTTTACAAGAGAAACTGTCAGGGTCTGAAAGAAAATTGTATCATTAGCTACTGAAAGAAAAGGGAACCTATGTTTAAAACAAACTTCGCAGCAACTTTGGCCATAGAAGAAGCACAAGCCTCAAACATAAATGAGAAACTTCTCCATTCTATCTTAACAAAAACGGCATATGTTAAAAATTTAAGTGATATTAATTCAAAGCAAGTATGCCATTTCCTGAAGCTGTAAACAAACATGCTGTTTAGTGCTCTCTACAAAGGTATTTGTAGTTATTGTTTTAAATATATTTTTCTTACTGACAACTCTAAACAGAAGGTGATTTATCATTTTTCATATTATTGAGTAACACCCTGGCAATATATTTCAATATATCTTACAAACACACTATTTCTGCCTGCTTTCAAATCACAAAATAAGTTTATGACTTTTGCTTATTATTATTATTCTTAAGACTAATAATACTGATGAATAGTCTTCCACAATATTCTCTAGACATTAAGGCCCTTACCTAGCCAATAGATGTAGCAGCAAGAATATCTCATGCCAGAAAAAGGCTTTCTCAAAGCAAATGTTTAGATGATTACACTTTCAAATCAGAAAGTGCAGACGATGAAGGAATGAAAAGTAAGAGCAGCTTGCTATCTTATCAGCAGAGACTATTTTAAGCCTTTACCTAAGTGCCTGTATTCTTAAAGTAAATGACACGGGGGGAAAAAAAAAGATAATCAGAAAAGCAATTAATATCTTGTATTTATATGATTTTGTTTGTTAGATTCCCAGAACACTTCTGGGGGAAAAGTGTGTTATAAAAATGAAAAGATAAGGAAACTTGATTTATCAAAATTAGAACACTAGTCATAAAACTGTCAAGAATCTGTTCAGTTGATCTTGTGTTCCTATGAGGGACTATGCATTGCCTTTCTCTTTAAGGAGTGAGGCGTTCTGTGAGAGCTTGGATTACACAGCAGAAGATTAAATTCCTCTTTAACATGTACATCGAATGAACTGGGAGACTTGGGATAGTCACCTCACATTCCCACCCAAGATAACATAGTCCACAAATACAGGGGAGACCTGAATACAAAAAAATGGCTAGAGAAAATTGGAAAAATCCAAAAAGGAACAATTCATCTGTTGGAATGCAGATGGAATAAAGAAGAGACAATGTCTTTAAGATCTATATTTAAAAATTCCAGAAAATGTTACCTCAAAGCTTAATATATGTGAAAAACTGCTGTAAATAAACACTAATGAGACATACTAATTTGCTTGTTTGTAGAGCTTCAAAATAGGTCTTAGGAAACAGGACAGATGCCACTATATAGCTTCCTTGCACTGAGGTTTCTTAAGATTTT
Organism: Bucco capensis; assembly: GCA_013396975.1. Lineage (NCBI taxonomy): Eukaryota > Metazoa > Chordata > Aves > Piciformes > Bucconidae > Bucco > Bucco capensis. The sequence continues at coordinate 1,077,877 of VWZO01004852.1, forward strand.
CTTCAGCTACATCAAGTAGCCAATGTACTCCACGCTGTGCTCCTGCTTACTCATTCCCAGCCTCGCTCTGCCTTCCCACTGGGCTAACAAAACTGTTTGCATTACCATAAAAAAACCCAAAAAAAACCAACTACATGAAGAAACTGATCTGCATGATCTCCTGGGAAGAAAGGTTATTTTTCAGCTGGACAAGTTCCTGATGTGATTTGTACAGCTCCAGATATAAAAACAACAGTGCCTCAGCAGCTGAAGATGTAACAAATGACTAACAGCTACTTAGAGCATTCTTGGTCTCTCTGTGCTCTTTATCCTTTGAAGATGCTGTATATACTAGTTAGTCTACACTGAGGCTTAACACACACACACACACACACCTGTCATTAAACAGTTTAAAGAAGTCATAAAAGCAAGTCCCACACAGCCCTTCTAGCTAAAAACACAGAGCCCAAAACAGGAGGTAAGGTAAGGAAGAAAAATCAATCTTCCAACACAGAAGTTCCATATCTTCAATGAATGGAAAACATTCAAGTGTACAAGATTACATTCCAAGCATACCAGAAAGTAATGCACTCAGACTCAAAGAACTGCAGTTTGTCAAAGCTAGTGTAATCTACACAGGAAAGAAGTCAAATGAACTCTCCTGCTGCAATATTTTTAAATGTTTTTAAAACTTCTCCAGAGTTTCAACTAGATACATCCAGAAAGTAATGTAAGATAAGCTCTACGAGTGGTTAAGAGCATATATCACAACTATGACAGACACGTTAGTATTATCATATTTAAGATGCAGCATGCACAAAATAACATCAATAATTTGCAGTATCCCTTTTCTCAATTTCATACTACTTTATGAGCATATTTTCTCTTGTTAATAAATGCTGTTGTATAAAACTCACAATGTTGTGTGTAAAGCATATCTTGAACAGACTGCAATAGAATGTTCCTTTAACAAACTTTTTAATTGTCCAGAGCACTGTATTAGCAAATCAATCATTTGCAAAAGAGCTCTGGAATCTAACAGGGTCAGATGTTTCTTCCAATCTTTAAAAACATCTTTGGTGTTTATTTATAAAAAGTAAATGTTGTGCCTATTTGAATCCTGATGGCTTTTTCTTCGGAAAAAGTGTATGATTTGATGACAGAGTTCTATGAGCATTGTCTCAGAGTAATATGCATCTAATGTAATCAAGTAAAATAAGAGTTGAATTTTCTCATTGCATTAAAACTGAAAACCTAAATTGGTTAGTTCCTGAGAGCCCACAAAGAGTACTCCTACATCAAAGTATAATTAAAGTAAAAGTTATTTCAGTAACTTTTCAAAATTATTGCATCAGTATTTGCAAATGTCAAGAAACAACACATTAGTACATGTTCAAATACTGAAATGAGTTTACTATTAAGAATAAAATCTAGATCAACAGAAGTTTAATAATTACATCAATGTTTACCTTCTTTAGAAAAGGGATAGTGCATCTCTAACACATAGGTAGCCTTAAATAAATACAAACCCTGATAAAAAGAAAGCAGCATGCCAGATATCTCTGAAGACAGCGCCAATACTGCAAGAGGTGCTTGTACCGTAGCTCTGCACTGTTCCTTCCTGTGTGTTATCTGTGGTACTAGAGCCATCTCCTTCCCTATGTACTTCCAAATGTGCTGCTTTCCTTAATTTCCTTCATCAGAAGAGATTAAAATTGGGAGGTAGCTTTATAAGTGCAATCTACTAGTTCTACATGTTCAGCAGTTTAAGCATGTAAAAGTGAAAATTGAGCAAAACATCAAAACGCTTCGCTAAAGCTTTATCACATCAATTTAATAAACTCCATTTAATAAAACTGAGCATAGCACTTATCATAACATTTAAACCCAAAATACATTTCATCTCATCATCAGAGGCTTAGACTTGTAAAATTTATTACTGTGGGTTTTCCCATTTTAAAGGGACAACTCACTGCAGCAAACCATACTCGGTGAAGTGCTGGAAGACATAAATTCTATTTTAATACATTTCCCACAGAAATCATCAAAACTGCAGAGAGTTCTAGAACTAAATTTGCAGTAATAAGTAAATACTGTCACTCCATCACTATTCAGATGCAAACTCTTTTGAGGCAAAGTGTCATATTCAGTGCATTAAAATTCAAATAAAAGAAAGCATAAATTAGTCAATGTGTAAAAGTTAAAGACCACAGATTAAAGACCCATTTTAAAGTTGCAGTTGAAAACAGAGCACTAATTTCTCATCTCTTGCAAAGACTCTAAACCCCTACATTTTTTCATGCATGTTCTTTAGAATAATTTAAGAATCCTAAATGGTAAGTACTTTAACATAGACTATACCTTCTTCTTTTACCCCCTGTGCTGGGAGGTGGCTTAGGAGTTCGTGTTGAAACAATCTGACAATGCACAGTTCCAAGTAGCAACATTAGCCATATTGGCCCAATTACTTCAGTCAGAGGTATATTATGTGGGCTTTGGGCTGTATAGAACAACACTACAGCAGCAACTGGAAAAGAAGGGAAATGAAGTTGAACTCAATATTTGAAATGTCTTAGTCAACTCATTATATGGGTTTTGTTAAAAAAAAAGGTCAGATGTAATCCTTTAATTGCATTTAAAACCAACCCATGTATCTGAGAGAAATGACTTATAACTGCAATGAAACTGACAGTAACAAAGATTTAAACAGCTGCCTACTGTCTTAATATCCATCTTTTCTTTTACACTTGGGATGTTACAACTATTGCTCAAAAGAAGCAGCAGAATGAAGTAAGGGGAGAAAAAGCATTTGGAAAGCTAGATCTGCCATGAAACAACTTTAAATTAAGGTGAGACTAGAAACTCTTTATTCTCCAGTAGAATGCATTTTAAACTCCATATTCAAGTCAAAGGAAAAAATTGCCTATATGGATAGACAGACATGCATAAGTGCAACTCTTTACACATTTCATATATACTTGTGCATCTATTTGCTAGTAATGAGGAAAGATCAAAGAAAGCATGTAAACTATGAGGTAGTCCAGCTGAAGTGACTGCTACCACTTGTGGTTGGAAAAGGGACAGCTTCCAATTCCATAGTTAACCATCAATTTTGTAACCCTAAAACCAGCTTTTCATATATAGCCAGCATCCATTCTTGCTCCTGTATTTAGAGCCCAACCACTTCTACAACTCAGAAATGTCTTTACAAGTTTCAGGTCAACCTAAACCAATTCAGCAGGCATGTGGCAGACAGAAGAGATAATCCCCCTCTTTTCTCTGCTTATTGTGTGTTCTTGTTGCTCTGCTCTATGGCTTGAAGTATTGTATTCTGTAACTCAACTGAGAGAAGCTATCAAGAAAAAAACAGAAACACCAAGAAATACTTCGGACACAGAAGAGGGGAATAACTCTCTTTCTAAACGATCTTATCTCAGTTTCTCACACATAAAATTAGCTTCATAAAGTGTAAAGTGTAAATAAGTAGGCAATTTTGACCCCTACCGTACAATTTGGATAAATAAATACTTCTTAGTACACAGAACTCCACAGATCCATGTGAAATGATTTGCAGGAATAGGCCTCCACAAAATAATTTCAAATTTCACTACAAGATCTCTTCTACTACTTAAAAAATATTTAGCAAGGCAGAGTGATCTAGAAGAAATCATCTTCTTCCAGAAGCTACAAATCTGTCGATTGCAGATTCCCACCTTGAAGTTCCATACAGATTTAAGAAAATGTTACCAACCTCCAGATTTTTTCAGGTTGGGAAGGAAATGGAAGAACTTCTTCCTGCAGTGTGTCAAGAGGCTGCAGTTCAGATTATCCTAGAATTAGTCCTACTGACAGCTAAACTCTCACACAACTCTTAATTATTTCTTTACTTACATATAATATTTGGACTTGTACTTTTCTAAATTACAGTGTTCTGCGTAACAAATGAAATTATATCCCATAGAGTAAAAAGCTGTATCAAAGAAAGCAACTGTACATGTCAAAGACCAACAAACATTTATTTTTATACTGTTTAAAGCTTTGAAATATTTGTATTACCAAGTTAAAAACACATACATATGTTTCTCAGCACAATAAACAATCATTGTATCACTGACATTTGTTTCATACTTAAAAAATACACAATAGAGATACCATAATTTCACACTTCATTTTCCTATTAAAATATAGAAACATGTTTGAAGTAAAAAGGCAGTCATGCTGTAAACTAAATGGATAAGGAATCAAAAGAAAAAGGTTTTAACTCTATCTTAATTCGTCCACCTGTTCCATGACCTTGGACAACAAACATTTCTCTATAGTTCTCTTATCACACATTTTGCTAATCATACTTTATACTCAAGGAAAACAATGCATGTAACACAGTCAAGGAAAGCATTCTTTTCCATAGAATTACACAAGTGCTAGCAAGTATCCTGCTAAAGCTAATCAATTGCAAAGCAGTAATTCCAAGTAATACAGTTCATATATCTATAGAAAATACTTGGTAACTAAATAAAATCATTTAGCTAAGCATACATAAAAGAAAGAAAGTCAGACCATTTTACAACAGTGTCAGTGAGAATCTGTCATGATGACAGAGTCTGATCTACAGTACAAAATTCAGATTCAGAGCAGAAATACAGCCACTGGAATTTGAAGTCAGAAACCTATATCATAGGGAGAGATGACTAACATGTCCTAAATGCTGAAGAAAGCCTGTGAGGAAATCTTTAAATCTACAGTATATGCCCTTATATATGTAAAAGAAATGTTAACCAAAAGACACATGCTTAGGCCTGTGTCATTCCAGTATTTTCAGAAAATATTGGAATAAACCTTAAAGGCATAAAGTGAACTAAGTAACATAGAGTAGCTTCCATATGGTTAAAATAAGGCATTTATTTGAAGCTGATCTTGCAATCCAACTCTACCTTGAAGAAGGTAAAGAACAAGCAGCCAGAAAAAGATGACCCTTGATGTCACTTGTAGCCACCACCTGTAGAAGAATGGAAAGAAAACAACTCTCACAATTCCTTTGCGGGTCAGAGATGTCCAAGGACTTTCAGGTTTTGCTTTAGCAAAAGCAGATCCTTTAAAAAACAAAAGAAAAAAGTTTTGATATATTCCATTGTTACAGCAAATAATAACTTCAGTTTTCAATAACAGAGTAATTAAGATAGTTGTTTAAAGCAGCAATCATTGAATATAATTATTTGATAAATCTCATACTCCAACCATTCCTCTATCTCCTCATTCCATAATTTATGCAAACTGTTGGTGCCCTCTTGACTGCCATTATAAGGAACTTCTACAAACACTAAAATTTTGGAATGGGTGAATACAAAACATTGCCAGTTCTTACCATGTCAAAATTATTTTAAAATAAATGATTAAAAATTATTTTGTTTCCTGAGGTATCAGAAACTGGCTAAGTAGCAACTTGAAGTCATATGAAAGTCCCTGTGCCTGTGCAGGCACAGCAGAGCCCTATCTCGACACACAAAGGGATCTAGAACGTGAACATCCATAAACTGTTGCAGCCATGTCATTCAGGAAAAGAGAACAAGGTTGAGAAGTACAGAGGAGGGTATCTGCTCAAGAGAGAACTAGCGCCAGGAGCAGGAAATTCACCCAAAGAATAATTTGTCTTCTTCTACAATAGTGTTTCACATGACTCATTCAAATAACCTTTCTCTCCATTTCTCCCTCCATTTCTTTTTCTTGTCTGGCAGCTATAAAACTGTGTAACATTTACTTAATGGGGGTGTGACTTAAAATTATGCCAAGGTTACTGCTTGTAAAGGGCAACTACTGCATGCTGCTACATCATCTCCACCTTGTTTACAAGCAGAACTGACATTAGTGAGTACACTGCCAGTACTGGAACTGCTTTAATGCCCACTTGGACAACCATGTAAAGCATGCGGGAGCACAGCAAGGTGCTTTGGTTAGTTCAGGATTGAATTCAAAGAGTACTATCTGGAATGGATTCAGGAGATTGTGCTGGCTGCTGGGCTCATGGAAGAAAAATGCTAAATAGTATTTTCCCTAGCCATCACAAGTCATGAAGGAAATTGAAGATAAAAATAAGTTAAGACTAAATAAAGACTTGTTGAAAAGTCTCCTATCATCTGACCTTCTGTTGCTTTCTTATTATTTGAAACAGGCAAGAACTGTTAAGGCCTATAGCATTTTTGCTCTCCAGAAGCTTCAACATAACCTTTCTTCTAGATACCAGAAGATTTGGAAGAAGTCTGAATGCCTGGCAACAAGAGATTTCTGAAGTAATAACTCCAAACTTCGATACATGACAATCCACATTTCTTTTGTTCAAAAACTAAATCTATACGACAAAATTTAAATCAGGTTTCTAAGCCTTCAGTTTAATCTAGAGGTCATCTTTGAAGATTATTTCCTATCGGTCTTATTCAAAGAGGAATTATGTAGTTTTGGTTGTTAGGGGTTATTCAGTATTTACTAATACACTCTTGTTACAAGATACAGGATGGCAGTTTTTATACTGAGAAATTCGGCTTTCTCTAACCCAGGACCTACCTCTTACAAGATCAACATCTATAAGGTCTGGCTTTACATGTCCTGTTTTCTTTGGTTTGTTTCTCAAACCCTGCAACAGACAAATGCTATCAAAATACATTCATGCAGACAACAGACACTACAAAAGAAAAAATACTGATGTGGTCAGTAATTGTATTTAACCTACACTGCTATTGAAAATTCTGACAAATATGTCAACTTCATAGATTTGAAGCACTATAAAAAAAAACATTTCAAGAAACCAGGCACAATAAATGCCTTTTTTACACACTTTAAAGTCTAAACAGAACCCAACCAATTACTGACCCATTAGGTAATTTTCCAAACACAGCTAAGCACTGAGCACTCATCTCCCATTGCTTGGGATTATGCATACAACATACACATACACTTGCAAGAATTAGTAATACATTCATATTAGGTTTTCAGAACTTTTGCAACAAATTATTTCCTGAATGTCTTTTCTCCTTAGATGTCTAATTAAACTTCACAAAATGCTTACACTGCAACTCCTTAATTCCAAACTTAGATAGCAAATCATGTTGTAATGCAAGAGCCACCAATCAGCAAGCTCAGTATCAGAATTCCAAACTGTAGAATAGTATTGAATTTTTCTTAATTGTGAATAATGATTGGCCTATTTAAAAGAGAGAAAAAAAACACACACAAAAAAGCAAAGCAGCAGGAAAAAAAGCAAGCTTATCTTGTCTTTTAGAAACAGCACCTTCCTTCACTGAAGAGACAAACTGTCTTGACAAAACTTCAAAGTTTGTTTCTCATGTTAAAATGCAATGCTGCACTGTCAGGCCTCAGAGACAACTTTGAGCTTATTCTGATCCCTTTAGATTAGGCTCTTGGTGACATTAGCCAATGATGATTCCACAAAGTAAAATATATACAGAGCAAAATATAATATTTTAAAAAATATTTCAGGTACAAATGCAATTATGATGGAAGTGCTTCAACTCTTTTCATTCATAAGCAGTTAGATTCACCAGTGAAATGTAGATTTCCACCATTGTCATACTACTTCTACATGTAAAACCATTTATTACTTAAATGTAAACATTAAATTCAGATAAAAGTATAAAAATTGATATTATTATAAATCAAAGATCAGTGAAATACAGTAATGTTCATTTCACAGGAACAGTATCAAGCAAATTGTTCAAATAGGTAGAGAGGAGCTCAAAAGAACTCTCATATCTAGATTCGACTAGATTTATTTTTCACACTGAATTAAAAATAAAAAACCGAATTGTTCACAATGAATTAAATGCATAGTCACCACCTGATGTGGCTATTAGAAAAGTGAGAGTTTGCTTTATTGTAGACTTGGGCACTGCAAAGGGCTTAATGTGCAAGATTTCTAGAGAATAGCAGTCTTAAAACTGCAGTAATTTTATGTGGAATAAGAAAATAAACCCATAATTAGAATTGGAAGTTCTCATAATTCTGGAACCAGCTACAGATTCTTGTGAAATCTCTTTAAAAAAAGTGAGCTACTTTGTTTCATGAAAAGATCTAAAGTTTAGAAATAGAATGTTGAATGACACAATAAATTTCATCTTAAATGAATAAGATGCATAAAATGCATCTTTCATAGGCACATTCATTTGCAATACACTATTTCACAGAATGGCTAAGAATGGAAGGAACTGTCAGAGGTCATCTAGTCTAACCTCCCTGCTCTAGCAGAGTCTCCAAGAGCTCTCCAGAGATGGAGACTCTATAACCTCTCTGGACAGTCTGTTCCAGTGCTCAGCCACCCTCACAGTAAAGAAGTTTTTCCTTATTATTTGAATAATGTCCTATTATACAGTAGTTACAAGAACTTCTTTTGTAATGGCGAGTGGTTTTCAAAGTCATGGGAAGGACCCTGGAAACAAGTAACCGGCATGGGTCTCAGTTTGAAATTAGGTCAAGAACATTTCTGAGAGCTCTCCCTCTGCACACTCCAGACAAACAGAACAAGACACGAACTTCCCACGATAGCCTCCTGCTTGTGCTGACAGCATTCCTCTGGCTGCAGCTGGTGCTGCACTCAGAAGTAGGCTCGCTTTGAGACCCACCAGGCACCTCCCAGCATCCTGAGCTGATTGGCACAACCATGGCTAGCCACCAGGCTCTCTTCTGAGAGCCTGCACAGCAGTCAGGGACATCTGTAGTTGGAAGCCAGTAACAGTTTCTTCGTGGCACCCACAAGTGCCCCTAGCACACCCTGCTTCGCTATTTGAGCACTGGGTAGGGAAAAAACCCAGCCACAGGGAAACTGAAGCAATGTACATTCTGCCAACGTTAAGATTTAGCAATGCCTTAAAACTCATGCAGTAATAGCATACTTCTTGTGTGCACTATTTGAAGAAATAAAGGTTAATTGCAAGAAAATGTTAACTAAATTAACATCATGGAGTATGACACAATATACCATCTGTAAAAGGACTAATCTCTTTCTCTCCAAAACAATTTAGCAATGTGGCAGACATTGATGGCACTGTTAGTTAAACCAAAATGCAAAGAATGCTGTTAAACTGCTTGTTCAGGGAAACAAAGCCTGGAGTACTTACCAGTCTAATAAACTGTACAAAACAATGACAGCATCATAAAGGAGGGAAAAGTAAACTGCAGGTATAAGGTTACTAACTGAAAGTAAAGAGAGCTCAGATAACTGACATTAGAATTCATCACAAAGAAAAGAGAAAGACAGAGGTACTGAAACAACTAAGCCCTGGCTTAAGATAACTGAATAGGAAAAAAAAAAGATGCAAAGATACAGAAAGTTGCAGCACACTAAATGCTGCAGTGTTATTAATTATGTAAAATAAACAGGGCATGGTATGCTGGTTACATTTGGTTACACTCCAGAAGTCTAGTTTTACTTTACCAGTATTAAATACCACCACATACACTGTAAATTACATCAGCATACACAACCACAGACACTGCTGATAGCTGGCCAAAAACAAAGGTTGCAATGTTATATTATTACCTTTATTTCTCTTTGCTCGACTGATTTTTCCCATATTTGTTGATCATATGCCCCAATCTAAAAAGAACACACACACAAGAAAAGCTACATTAGGTTTTAAAAGACATTGATCAAACAAAATCAATCAATCTTCATTAAGGTAACCATGAAGACAGCAGGTTATTTCCTTGGGAAGACTTTATTTACAAAGAAATCTTTATCTTCTCCATTCTATCTTGGCTGGACTGGAGCCAGCTAATCTGTAAATGAGTCATGACAGAGGGGAGAGGTAGCAAGTAGATAGCCTCAGCTTCATCCTGTGACTTGTGCAAGCCAGAGGACAGGAAAACCATGCTTTCTTCTAGGCGAAGATTCCAGTACCAGCACTGACAGAGAGCAGACTTAAGAGCAGCAACACTGACACAGCCTTTCAGTTACCTTTAAAGAAAATACCAGACATACCTTCAATTAATTTATCATTTTTTAACCATCTCGCTCTATATTTTGTGCTCCATTCCACCAACTTCTACAGCTACATTGTCTTTATCTCTTAAGATTGTACAGCAACAAAAACATAGGGTCAAGCTGGTAATCAGCTAGACTAAAGGCCAGAGAAAACCCAAACAATATCAGGAAAGGGCACTTTTTTCTGCTGAAGCACTGATGAAATAATGCTCCTAGTAGACCTACTCCCAGATTTATTCACTCCAGAATCGCTGCGAGTCGATTATTCATGAAACTGTTATAAAGATCTTAGTTTAGTCTAAATGTGAACAAGTTTTTAGTTTTCTCCTAGGCTCTAATCTCACCACAGCACTGTAGAAAACTTTGCTTAGCACAAAGATAATTGTCTATAGAGCAGAACTACATAAAGAATAAAGGTTGATCCTGAGAACACTTCTTAAAACCCTAGCACCAAGACGAACTTTGATGAGTTCTATCATTTTCAATAACCACCAATACAGGTGGCCATAGTTAATTTAAGAAATAACTGTGCATTTGTTTGTACAAGAAAGTCACTCTATGACTGTCAGGCATTTTGACCTCAAACTTTGGGAAAGTCAGATGTAAGATAAGTGACAAGAACAAGTCAATACATGAGACAATATATCCAACTTTCATTAGAAGTTACCAAAGATCATCAGATTGTTCTGAACTCCGCACAGTGTCTCTAGATAATATTCAGTAACGGTCTCTTTTACTGTGTCAGTTTGAAAACCTTTCCAGCAGTTCTACCTAGCCATATATACACATGTGCACACACACAGCTAGATACCTGCAGTTTGATTCATATGGCAAACTCTGAGCAGTTAAGCACCAGATCACTTTTAGGTCATAAGGGAGAAAGACACTTCCTGAGATTCACAGCCCCTTTGCTGACTGTGTAGAGAGCTGATACAAGCAGCTTAATCTAGACACCTGACAGAGAGGCAAAAGGAATCCCTGTCAATCAAGCAAACCTGCTTAAATTCATTCTAACTGTAGGAGTATGACTTCTTCCAGCTCAAAAACTGCAACAGATATAAAAGGCCAAAGCAGGAGCACATACATACACCTTAAACCAGAAAACATTGTTCTGATTGATTTCACAGAATCATAGAATGGTTTGGGTTGGAAGGGACCTCTGGAGGTCATCTAGTCCAACCCCCCTGCAGTGGGCAGGGACATCCCTAACTAGATCAGGTTGCCCAGAGCCCTGGCAAGCCTCACCTGGAATGACTCCAGGGATGGGGCGCCAACCATCTCCCTGGGCAACCTGTGCCAGTGTTCCGCCACCCTTGTGGTGAGGAACTTCTTTCTAATGTCCAGTTTAAATCTACTCCTCTCCAATTTAAAACCACTGCAGGCCTTTGCAAACAGGCCCTCTGCAGCCTTCTTGGAAGTTCCCTTTAGGTACTGGAAAGTCACTAGTAGGTCCCACCAAAGTCTTCTCTTCTCCAGGCTGAACAATCCCAGCTCCCTCAGCCTGTCTTCATAAGAGAAGTGTTCCAGCCCCCTGATCATTCTCATGGCCTCCTCTGGACCTGCTCCATCAGGTCCATGTCCTTTCTGTATTGAGGGCTCCAGAACTGGACACAGTATTCCAGATGAGGTCTCACCAGAGCAGAGTAAAGTGGCAAAATCACCTCTCTGGATCTGCTGGCCATGCTTCTCTTGATGCAGCCCAGGATGTGATTAGCCTTCTGGGCTGCCAGCATGCACTGTTTGCTCAAGGCCAGCTTCTCATCCACCAGCACCCCTTTTTACTATTTCAGTATTCAGTGTTAAATCAGAAGACATAAACATAAAAAGATCTGTCTTGGTCAAAATAGTATCTTTTAACCAACGATCAAACACCAATACAAAAAGATATCCAGGGAAGCCAACAGGCAAACATATTCATAAACAACAAAAAAATCTAGAAGCATTTTCTGTGCCTCTAAACCTGACCCATAAGTGGAAGGGAAAAAAAAACCCAACAAACTCTACTTTATACAAGTGCAAAGCACATTTAAAATTGAAAGTGAGAACAGTGAATTGAATTACTAAATTTCCCATTCTCATATTTAAATATTTCCTATGCACAAGAGCTAAGCACCCAAATGATTTCTAGTTTGCTACCTTAAAACTCTCGCGGGGGGGAATCTACTGTCTTTTTGGCAATAATAAATACTTTGGACCTCTCATTCGGAAAAAATGTAGACTGCAGAAAATAATTAGGGAGTCAGGCACTCTACTGGTCAGAATTAAGCACTTGCTACAATTGAAGTAATTAAACCAAAGGAAGTTTAAGGGCTAACTCCACCAGGATAATAGCCAGCAATTAAAAAGTCAGTATCTTGAATAACCACTCCACCCAGACACTTACATCTAATTATTCTGGCTTTTTTTCTCAGTACATTTTACATGAAACTTCAGGCCTTCCTGTTTTTCCATGGCATTTACTGTGCAGAACCCTGAATGAGCTTTTTGTGATGAATAATATTGTGTCCTTTAAGTTTTTTTGTGACACTGGATGCTCTGGAGTTAGACACATTTCATTTGGAGACAGGACATTTATTTGTGCGAAGATATCACACCTCCTAGGAGTGGAGGCTCGAGGGAAAGACAGATAGACTAGACAAATCTTCTGTAAAAGTTTAGCAGGTAAATTCCTAGAAAATTTAAAAGTAGCTTACAAACTGGAGTAGATGATGACACCACAATATAAGAAAGATAATAAAGCTATTGGGGAATGGCCAGAAGAAGGCCACGAAGATGGTGAAAGGTCTAGAGCAGAAGCCAGTTTTAAGTTATTGAAAGCATCAGTCAATTCCATCTTCAATGAGTTTTGATTTACAAGTATTTGCCCACATTAGATTTCATGTTAAATCTAAACATTAAGTTGTCACATATTTGTACGTAGGCTCTAGCTCTTGGCTATTCATGTAGTTCTTAAAATTGTACATACCTGCAGGACGCTGAAACGAAGTCTAGCATCCAACAATGTCAAACAAAACTTAGCTCTAAAGTCAAATAAAATGAAGGCATAACCTTCTGGAGATAATTCATGTTTCCAACCCGAAGAATTTAAATATACACAAACTTGATCAAAGGAAGCTCTCCCTCAACATGCAACTGTCATCAAGGCATCCAAGGCTTCCTCAATGCCAAGATTCTCTCTAAAACGTTCAGTTCTCAAGACATTATGCCTCAATAAATACTGAGTAAAGAAGATTAAAGGAATTCTGTTCCTTTATGTATTTGCAGAATTAACAACTATTCTTCAAGCAGCTATTAAAATCTTCATCATATAAGGGATTACATGCAAATAATGAAAACTCTGCCAGTCTTCTTTCACAATAGAAAAGTGAGGATTTAGCAACTTAAATTAGTTAAGTGTAATAAATTTTCAAATAGGTTTTCTTGGGAAAAAAAAAGTTTCCTCACACATAATTAACTGACAAAAAAATTAACTTGTATGTGACTTGGCATGGTATACTAAGCTACATAATTACACATTTGACCAAATAAGCTAAACTCACCTGAAAGATTAAACTAGAGATACTTTTGAAGTGCAGACTCCTCTTAACATTTTCTGTTTTTAAGAGAAACATGCACCTCTTCTCTTCAAATTACCTAAAATAATTGCACTTTACTCCTTCCCAGTCAAACACCTCAGAAAGCTTTTGATGACATTTTTTTATTTCTTCCCAGGGTGTTTCTCATAAGCCATATGTGCATCAAGATTGAATTTGAGCTTTGTGAACGACACTGATATTCACTTTAAGCTAATGTAGTGATGGTATCAACCTGTAGCCCAATACTCACAAGGCCTTCTGATTCTAATGGAATCGATCAATATTTCAGGAGACATTTATAATTTATGACCAAGCAGACAAGCAAAGATTATAATCCTAAGAACACATAGTATTTCCTGTTGGATATTAAAACTTTAATGTGTATCAATAATGAAATCTGCATTCTAAGCTTTGCTCTTTAAAACCTCTGAACACTTTCACAAGTTACACCACAATAGTATTACAAATCCAAAACATAAAAGAAACAAAGCTTGGTAAATAAAAAAAAGTTGCTTCCTTGGACTGTCTACAAAGCAAACCAAGAGTTTAACAGTTTATTAAAATATAAGCTAATACACTTAACTTTTGCAGTCATTCTTCAAAATACTGTATGATTCTATGTATCAATTTTAATATTAAGATATTTATATATAAATAATTTACGTACATGGAATATTGTTTTTTAAATTATCTTTAAAAATGCTTCATATATAGTTTATGTTTAAGTATACAGCTTCAGATATTACATATGTAATTTCTCATTTTCTCAAAACTCAGAACAAGATTATTAAAAGTTACTTTAAACCTCATTTTATCCCTTACATGAACTGATGCCCATTGCAGCAAAGGCAATTATACTGTTGAACTACTAGATTATCATCTCTGTTAGATTAGACTTCTACTGTTAGAATGATTTTTTTATCAGGATGTTTATTTTCCAAGGGCAGTGGGTATTTTTCAATGTTGTTGATGGTGGATATGTGGATCAGACAGGCTAAGCTAGGATAAACTTAGCTGATAAACCATAGAAGAAAATCACTATATAATAGTTGTACACCATCTGCTAATAGCAAAATCTAGTAACTTTTAGTCAAATGAAAAAGGACAACAAAGAGATATATACCTTAAGGTGCAGTGGTTTGGATTTATGACTGCTGAATTGTTAGAACTGATTACTAAGAGTCTGGGATTCCTCGCCCTTTTCCCTGGTTGGCCTCAAAGGGAGAGCTAAAAACAACTATTTAGAGTAAAATGAAGCAATTCAAAACTTTAAGAGTTATTTATTCTTAACTGTTTGAATTGCCAACTAAAGAGTTGCTTAAATTCTGGCAATAACTGCAACAGCACTGGCCTTACAACCATTTCACTGAAGAGTAATTTTACTAAAGCTTACTTCCAATATACCATCCCTTTCAGAGTACAATAATACATAATTGAACATTTATCTACTATGTATTAATAGTTTTTCTGTATCACTCTTAAAGTAATTCACGTTAAGATCAGCCAGCCACACTTACTACCCTGAGTATTGGTTTACAGACTTTAGCATACTTACTAAACCCACAAAATATTTGAATGAGGTTTCATCTCTGTCACTAATCTCAGTTAAGCACAATCCCTTATCAAAGTGCTTACTCATCTTCAAACTTCACACTAAAGTCATCACAGAACCATACAGGTTGGAGACTCTGGGGGTCATCAAACCCAACCTCCTGTGTAAAGCAGGGCCATTACAGCAGGCTGATCAAGAACTTATGCAGTAGTGATCCAAGCTTCTTCAAAGATCAGTCATTTCACAGCCCCTCTGGGGTCCTGTCTCAATGCTTGGCAAACCTCATGTTAAATATTTTTATCCTTATAACTAATCAGAATTTCCCACACTTCAATTCATATTTATTGCCTCTCATACATCCCCTGCTAGCTCCAGCCTCTGCATGGCCTCCAAAGCAGTAGATGCAATACCAGTAAGCTCTCCCCTTTGCCTTCTCTTCTCAAGAATTATCAAACCAAGATCTCTCAGACTCTTTGTACATCACGTTTCAGCCCTGCAACAACCTTGCTGGCCCTCCACTGGGCTTACCAAGGAATGCCACTGCCTCTCTTGTGCCAGACAGCCCAAATCTGGAGCGAGTACCAAGGATGATGTCTCACATGAGGTGAGCAGAGGGGAGTAGTTCCTTCTGTTGACCCAGTGGCTACATTATTACTAACACAGCTCAGTTACTCTGCGTGTTAAGGATTTAAGATCTCTGCAACTTTTTTTTTCTCCTTTTTTTATATACTTGCACAAAACAAAGCAGCCTCAAGATGTAAGCTGGAAAAGAAAACCACACGGTCAGCCTCATTATTCAGTATAATTCCTTGAAGACCACTGAAAACACAGCAATTTTACCAGCATTCCAACTAGGATTTTTAAACAGAACTGCTCTTACACACCTGGCCACTTCTCCCCTTCCTACAGCCCAAAACTGTTTGGCAAAAACTAGCTTTGGTGGCAGGATCATCAATCCATCACACAAATTCAGTGCCAAGAAAGAAGTCAGGTGGTTTCAGGGTATCACATTTTTTGGTTTATTTCCTTCTTTATTAACTCTGCAAGTGTAATCTTAGACTAACGAACTATAAAACACTGATTATAACAGATCTTAAAGCAATGCAATTAGCACTCTAATTTTGCCCTTTAAAGCCATGAGAGAGAATCTTCTCATTTGTTTTATTGTGCCCTTTAACAGCCATACCCCAGGGACACTCAAAACAGTGGAAAGATGCATTGGCCAAGGTAACTGATATGCCATCAGGTGCAGGATTGGGATCAATTCATTAAATTCCATTCTGCCTTCCCTCACAATGATCCCAAGAGAAGGAACAACATAATTTTCTCCTGAAATATTATTACTAAGTTTGTATGAAGTTCTCAGCAAGGTTTCTGAGAGGACTGAAAATCAGAAAATTGTTAAGGAAAATTTATGTATAGTCTCCAAACTGGAAGTCAGATCAAAAACTCCACTTCTATTATCTGTAAAACGTGCAAGTACTATAAGAAATTAATGAAAAAACTTAAGTTGCAAGCAATATTAGCAATATGCTAGATTATTACCATTTTAATCATTTTTAACATCTGTTACTGAAGCAATACTTCAAGTATGCATAAAGTATCTGTATCAGAAAGGTATGCCATTAGATACTGAAATAGTTTAAAATAATTGCAGACTGTCAGATTTCTTCAAAGGAAACATTCTGATGGTTTTCTCCATAAAATTCATCAATTATAGATCTGAAGCCAGTTCAGTATTCTGGTACATGCAGATAATCTTAAGTTATTATCTTCATTAAGATAATGAAGTGCATATATATGAAAAAGCTCTTGGTAGCTGCCTGGGACCAAAGTAATGAACCATTCCAGAGAGCAATGCAGACACCTCTACCACACCCTTTTATTGCAAGAACCAGTGCAGCAGAAAGTGTTCAAAACAAGGTAGACAAATCCTGTCTGACACAAATATTGTAGCATTGCACTCCCCACTGTATCTAGGAACATGGCAGAGGTTTAATTTACCTTCCTTCCTACAGACTCCATCTGTATCTAGCAGAATTTAGCTGTTTTGCCTTGCAAAAGTATTCCTATCAACTGGGAAACACAAGCTATCAGTGGAAGAAGTAAAAAACTATGGCCATGCAATCTTGTATCTCAAATAACAAGCTTGCGTAATACAGTACCTGAAATCTTACAATCCAACTTGAAAGAACTAAAAACTTATTACTGTATTTTTACAAGACAGTAATCAAAAGCTCTGATGCACTAAAAGCAGAGTAAATCTACTGCAAGAACAAACAAGTTTACGTAACAAAGGGTCTGACCTTTTAAACAATTAAGCACATTACTAAATCATCCTCCTGTGAGGAGCTCAATTTCAGACAATAGTATGAGTCATATGAGTAAACTTGGTGTTTGGAAAACTTGCCTAAAGTAGAGTTGGAAGAGCTCAGTCGCTTAACTCTTTCCATTAAAGACACACAAAAACGCCTTGCTTCTGAGAAACCAACAGACCCCTGAAACTCAGTAGAGACACAAAATATATACATCAAAAAAATCTATTAAAATTGAAAACAAAGAAACACAAGGAGCAAGTTTTCTGTTCAGTATCTCTTATGCAGCCTCTACCTACTCAAATACATTTTTCTTCTTTATATACGACTATAAATAGCAGAAGTTCTTCATCTTCTTTTTGGGCATTCACACACCAATTCATAACCTGAAAACACTTCCCTAAAAGAATACTTTATTTTTCTTCATGTTATCATATAAGAATGTCATATCAATTTGGTCAATACTGACTGCCACTTTCAATTTCAGTTACTATTGTGAGGAATCAGCAGACGAAAAAGCAAGGTAAGTGGGACAACCTTGACAACTCTGAAACAAAAATTTAAATCTGAGAGAAACCACTAGTTCAGTATTTTGCCATCATAAGCAATCACATAATACATATGTATCAGAAAGGACAAAAAATATCTGGTACCCACTAACCACTAGCATAGCTCTTCCTATTCCCCAGTTTGGTATCTTGGGGGCAAAATACAAATCCATGGGGGAAAAAAAAATACTGTGTCATGTAAGAGATTTAAATAAATAAATAGAAGCAAGGACATGGGTTGAAGATCCTAGATGCTCCTTGGAAAGCATCACACACTGCACTACAAAGTGAAAAGAACCTCCTTGGAGTTATCAGCCTGGTCCAGGAGAACCTTTACTAAATGGGAGCCAAAAATTAACCATCTAATTAGTATGAACCCTTGCATAAGACACAACATTTCTTCAGTGCAGCCATTTGTCCCAAAATAAGACTCCACTTCCTCATACTGAATGAAGCAAAGCCTGCTCATTTGGCAGACCTCAGTCCCCATGTTGACTGCAATTAAATTTTGTTCACACCATGAAAAAGATTGACATGTGGTTTATGCAAGATCTTATCCCTCCTGAAGACAGCACAATCTTTCATGAAGTAACACAGTCACTTCATCACAACGTTCTTGCCATAAGGGCAGCATGCAATTTCTGGCCAAGCAGAAATCTGTAAGAGAAGATTGTTTTGTTTGTTTTGTAAAGAGGGAGCGAGTACACAGTACAAACACAAACAAAAAAATCTTCATTAGATTCTGAATCATTTTCAATTTTTAGTAAATAAATGAATGTTCAGTATAAATTAAATCAGCAAAATTCACTTTTCTGCTTTTCCAACTGTACCATTAATTCACAGTTGTAAAGACCTCAGCAAAACACATCAGTATTTTTTTATTTCTAGAAATTAACTGTTACATAGCTAGATGTTAACCACAATTTTTTGAAGACTCATAATTCTAAGGACAAGATGCATCCTCTCAAAAGGACAGCTGTAGGCCCAAGGAAAACAGTAACTCAGAAACTTACAAAATCATGGAGCAATAAGGAAAATAAAAATCATCAGATCTTATTTATATCCTAGTAAAGAAGCACATCTCAAAATATAGCACATTGTTCAGCTTTTTAAAAGTAATTTAACTGAATAAGCCAACTGGCATCATAATGTCAAGAGGATATGATGTGAACTTGTCAAAATAATGAATCAGAAGAGACATCAACATTTCTATGTGTAAACATGAATCAAAAGATACAGTATTAGGTGATACTGTAACTATGTACCTCAAGATGAGATCTTTTTCCTCCTCACCCACCTACCTCTCAGCTTAGCACTTTTGGGTATGGATTGCACAGTTTCTCCTTACTGGCAGAAATTACATTTCAATTCTTACTTTCTACTTAAGTACAAGGATTCATAAAAGTGCTATAAAAGTATTATCAATATTCTATTCTGCTCTTCTCCTGTACATTAATTAATATACTGAGACTGAAATTCTTGCTTTTTTCCATAGCACAGGTAATCTAGGGAGTGAGGATTTTTCAACAGACCAAAAGCTATTACATTTCATTAGATACAGTAACAAAATATTTATTTATGCTTGGAAGGAAAGTTTAAAGCTACTTACTCTCATACAATGCTGACCAATAATGCAGTAATATTTTATAGTTATCATACTTTACACATAAAATACAATAAGCCAATCTTTTTTTTTTTTAAAGCTACATAAGAATAAACAAGAAGCTTACCTTCTTCTGGTACCAAACTATAGCATCAGTTACTCTGGACGCCATTTAATCCACTGAATTCACACAGTCATTTTAGGCTGTTAACAGAAAGAGACAGAACTTTACTTCCACCTTCCCTACACAGGGAGTGTAGAAACACTCCCATTACCTGCAAAGCCCAGAACAGCTATATTTACTTTACACCTTGCCTCATTACTCTTCCAGAAAGAGTTTGGGTTTTCTCCTCTAAGCAAACAAAAAATCACAAATATGCTGCTACAAGACATGAGAAGCCTCAGTTTTGTCCATCCTTCCCAGTAAAACATAGGCGGCACAGAGATGATATTGTCTCATGAGAACCTCACCTGTTTCAGTTACAGGCATAATTTCACCAAGACTTACTATGAAGAGTTAGAAAAGACAGTGAATCACAATCATAAAGCCTATGGCCTGAACTACTGGTTTCATAGCAATATTTGTACCACACAAACTCAAAACATTATACCTGCTGATAGACAGCTAGAAAATAACTTTAATGAAGGGAAAAAAAAACCCAACACTTTCCAGGTTCAACATCAAAATAGAAATTTACATTCTTATCAAATTGTTGATATTATTTGATATTGTAAGTCAATTTTAAATGAGCCAAATAAGAACTTAGTCACATTAGGTATTCGCTGTTGACTGAAAAGCTGCTTCTGCCATGAAGAAACAAACCAACACAGGTATCAAGGTAATGCAGATACATCACTCACCAGGAGTCATCCTTCTTATACACAAATCCAAGGGAGTTCTACCACCAACACCAAGTACAGGTTTAAACCCTTGAAGCTGTGGTTCAAACACATTCCTTTCACGTGCATTACAAATAAACCACTAAACCTACACTTCCTTTTAAAAAAAGGAACATCAAATACTATATAATGCACTCAGTGTTCTGTTTAACTACTCTATCTATGCATCACAGCTCTCAAAACAGCATTTCAGAATTGCAAACTATATACAGGTAAATGAGAAACTTGTCATTGCCAGGTTCACACCTTTCAGTGGAAGTTTTATCGTGTTCCTTCCAGCTAGCCTTAAGAAAATTTGAAGCAGCTGAAGGGAAGGAAAAAAATGCAATAAAATTTAAGAATCAAGTACTTCTAACCTAAGGACCATGTTTTTCATGATGGTTGCTGGATAATGTTGCTGCCATGTCAGCCAAAGTCCCCACCCCCCAAGTTGCTGCCTTGCTATCCAAGGTCGTGATAGTTTGTAAATAAAAAGGAGTTAACATACTTGCTTTACCCAAAGAACACCAACAACTCTGCTACCTTTGGATACCAGCATTCCTAAGATCTGCTCATGAAAAAGAACGAATTTTCAAACTTTGCTCTTCACTCTCTCTCTCTCAAAACACCAAAATACCCAAAAACTATCACCCCAAAACAAGTGGTGAAAAACAAAAATCCGTAGATACCTGTTTGGGGAGTTCTCTTGTTTGAGGAGTTTATCAGTTCCACAACAGCAACAATAAAACATGAATCAGACCCTATGCTGGCTGCTGTGATAAGACCCTGTTCTTTAAGAACACAGACGTAGCAAAGGTGATGTATCAAGAGACAAACATTGGACAGTATGTCCTTACCTGCCTGTGCCTCCAGTAAGATGTCAGTTACTGAGAAAGAGATACTTTCTCAGGTGTCTCTGTTTCCCACAAACCACAGTAGCTGATCCTGCTTCTGCCACTGCACATTTATTCTTCCTTATAAGCTCATGCCTTTTATCACTTACCATCCCAAGCAGGAAGCTCTCACAGTTGCAGCTACAGCATAGAGCATGCAGCGAGAACCAGTTTTCAAATTCAGATGGGCAGTAGGCTCAACTTAACCATCTTCACCTCCACAGTGAAAACGCCAATAATCTGAAGGACAAACTTGCAAGGAAGTACCAGAGAAAATAACTGCCTCCCAAGGAATGTTTGTTTTGCCAGTGAATTACACAGCTGTCCAAAATAGCAACAAAATGTTGAGTACCAGGATTTCTGAGATTTATTTCAGGTTCTGGGAAAAGAACATTGCGTGCAGTTGTTGCAACTGCTGTAGCCATTTTTGGAATCTATGCTCCAGCCTTAAGGCCTCTGCAAATTTCCTAATTTTGTTACATAACTGGTTTCTGTTTGTGGCTCCATTTGAAGTGACAGGACATGATTTCATGGTTACCTTACTTGTAAAACTAGAGGGGAAAGACTCTGTACTGAGAAGTCAGGGATTCTACATCTCTTGCAATTTACTCCTGAGCCTGCTGGAGTATTTATTAATTAGCAAAAAGCTCCTAATATTTAAACATATTCTACTGTTTAATGAAGGGGGGGGAATCAAGCCTTTAAAGGTTTAATCAAGTTAATTTTGCCCCTTATCTTCTGTAAGAGATGATAGTTATGAAATTCCTGCTAATCCAATTGCAGTAATTGCTGACAGCATATGAGATGTACAGGCCAAAACATTTCTGAAAATGCTGAATCTTTTAAAAAATTAAATAAAATATAGCATATTGTTGATGTCTAGTTCTACTCTAATTCCTAGGGTTTTGTACTGAATACTACACACATCTATATCCCATTAAACACATTTACAATCTTAAAATGAGAAATACCCAAAATATTGCATGTATACATCTGCTTTTAGAACTATAACAACATACACATTCTTCTTAACAAACAAACAAAAAAAATCCAAACACCAACATACACTGCCCACCACGAAATAAAATGCTATGCTCTTTTTCTCTTCCTTGTGATTCTAAACACTGCAGTAATTTCCTGCAATAAACCCTGCTTACTGAAAAGTACCAACTCGGTGTTTAGGAAGATGTGTTTATCTGTCACCAGGCAATGCAGAGCTGAGCTGTGGCTTCTCGATGAGTACAGTCAGGAAGTTGAACACCACTCCTAAACAACCAAGTTTGCATCATGTTCTACAAATAGTTATCTGGCAAGTTTTGGAAGCAGCTGAGGCATGAAGTGGCTGAGCTGTCAGAAAAAGCTGCAGTCTCTTGTAACAGTCACTGTTCTGTATGAACATAGTAGCAAATGCTGAGCCTATATTTTTAAAAGTCTCCAGAGTGATCCATGCAAGGAATTGCAGGATAACAAGCCTTACACGTGTACCTGGCAAGCTCCTCAAAACAGTCATTAAATATAGAACAGCATTATACCTGAAAGACTATCTGATAGAGTCTAATCAGCAGTTTCTGCAAAGGAAGATCATGTCTTAGTCTATCAGTATTTCTGAACATGTCAAACTAACTGATAAACAAGAGTAAGTGATAAAACATAGGTGGACTTTCTGAGAGCCTTTGGAAAAATGTCAGAAACTTTTAAATAGACTGCTGTTTGTGAAAAGCAAACATTGCTATGGATCAAAAACCAGCCAGAAAATTGAACAAAATTTAGAGGTCAACATTGCTCACTGCGATAAGCTAACTGGATAAAAAAAGATAAATAGTAGCATCCAGTCTGAACAAAACAGCCTGCTGAGGTGCCTAGAAGCTCCTTTGGATGGCACACTGCTGGCCTGCTAGCTCTTCATTCAGTTGCAGTCCAAGGCAAAACGTATGCAAATTCCCATTCTCTTCCACATAGAAGTGTCCTAATCCCAAAACTAAACTCAAGAGTAAACCTTCCTTGTCTGCTTTATTTTCCACTAGCTTTAACATACCTGACCACCCTTTAGTGACAGTAGACATTTGGGATCTCATTCAGTACACACATGCCTGGGAGGCTAGGCCTTTCCATGGGCTTGACACTGAGGCCCTTCGGGATGACAGCACCCAGACATCACAACTTCCAACTTTCTAAGTACATGAACCATTAGAGTTTCAACAGAAAGATGAACACAGACACTCATCACATCACTGCTTCATCAGACACTGACAGCTAATGTGAGCTTGCAAATAAACACAGATGCCCCACATTCCTGCCAGTTCCCAGAGCTCTTAAGAGAGAATTTTCAGCAGAAGAAATCACTCACTAGAGACATGTAAGGTCCACACAAAGCTGATGGAGAAGATCAGGCTGGCCTAGTAAGGCTTCATAACTGTTTTAATCACTTTAAACCATTATTACCACAGTCCACCTTCCTCATCATCTTCCATTTCTCTTTTTACTAGCACTGGTGCCCATCATACAGTAAACAGCCTCAAGGAACTGACTGCCATTACTTACTAAGTAAATGAGCAGTTTTCACCTGAATTAGCTCCGCAGAATAAAGCAAGCACTAATGTCACTGCCAGTAGTGATGTAGCTCTGATCAAAGCCAACCTGAACACTCTAGATCTCTACCTGCAAGCTTCCTGAAGTACCACTAACAGAGTTAATCTGGATCAATTAATTATAAAATCATTGAATGTCCTGAGTTGGAACGGACCCACAAGGATCATTAAGTCCAACTCCTGCCTATGCCCCTCCACTGTCCAGATGCTTCTTGAATTCTGCCAGGCTTGGCACCATTGACTACTTCCCCGGGGAGCCTGCTCCAGTGCATTTACTGGGGGAGAGGGAGATGTTCCGAGAAGGGGTACGAATTATCAACCATTTGAAAGACTCTCCTGTTGAGAGTCTTAAACAACACTTCAAGAAATATACAGAAAATACAGTCAAGGAAAACAATAGTTTCCAATAAAACAGAGAACTTCATTCATTAACTAAGCTTAGACGATAGCAAAGCCAAAGTTTTAACAGAGAAGTGTTACAACACATAATTACTGTTAAACTCAGTACCACAGGAAGTCACTGAAGCCAAGATTTACTCTCATTCAAAAACAAAGCGCTATTTAAACACATAGTAACAATAATAAGGAAAAAAATAAACAAACAGCTGAGGGAATCTCAAGCTTCATGGAGGATGCAAGAAAACATCCAACGCGACCATCAGACTGTATTTAGCCATATAAACACTCCACCTCACCTGACCCCACAATGGCCAATAGCTAATACCAAGGAAAGCATCTGAGCAACATGACAAGCATAGAACAAACTGTCCCTTAAGACTGCTGAGCTGCCAGGCTGGCATCTGCCAACCACCTAAGCCAGAAAAGCAGCTGGCGCTGGCCAACTTCCAAAAGGCAAGGCTTGCATGACTTCATATTTGAGGCTATATTGCTTTAATTTCTTCTCCCACTTTGCAATTCTATTTTATTGTTTAAGAACAAGAACTACAAATGTATTTAAGTAGGAGTTCAATTCAATGCTTGGACTCATTCCAGCAAGTTATGTAGTCTCTCTGGAGCACATCTACCAAGACAATCTCAACTGAACAAAGAATTAAATACTTAACACTACATATCTCACTTAAAGAATATTCTCACCAGAAGTGAATTTGGAATAAAACCACTTCACGCATGTAAATTAAGAAACAAGAGCATAGCTCGATGAACTCTCCAATATCCTCAACTCAACTGAAAAAAAACCCAAACCAGCAAACATAATCTGTATTTTCAAATTTCTTGACAATATAATTGGTATCTCTATATGTGTATACATGTTTGCTCTAACTTCGAAGCTGGCCCTGCTTTGAGATAGGGTTGGACCAGGCAGATGGCTACCATTGACCCATTTCAACCTAAATCATTCTATGATTACATATAAAGCATACCCAAACATGACTCGGTAATATCTTATTGCCTTAATTATTAACTCTTTTTTTCCTCATAGGCAATTTACTAAGCTCTTTGTATTCCCCTTACAAATTTTTCAAGTACTTAACCACTTCCTCTGTACTCAGAAGAAAACTCAATGGAGAAAACATGGTATTTAAAGCTTTCAAAGCCTTCTGTTTTTCATGCCATTACATATCTTAAGAGTAAGTAGTGGTCAACTGCCCATGTACAGGCAGAACGAGCGGCATCTCTGACACAGGTATCCTAAAAGAGTTTTGTTTCCTTAGTAAAACAAACATGCAGCATGTAGACTGGCCAGCAATTATTCTCTTTCTGAAGAAAAAGGACTCAATTTTAACTGCCCTTCTTTGGGTGGAAATATTAATTTGGGTCACTAGCTGTCAAAAAGTTCTATGAAAAATTGTCACTGTGTAGGTAGGTACTTGATGTCTTTCAGTTGCCATTAAAATTGGTTGCATCATCTGATTGACTAAAGAAGTTACTCAAACAAGAGAAGGACAAAGAAAGTAATTATACAAGCTTTGTGTCCTTAGTAAGCCGAGCTAAAAATTCTCATAAACTGGTAATGAATGTGTAGAGCACACTATTCATTACGAAAAAACTTCCTCACAGACAAAAGAAACCCCAACCCTGGGACTGCCATCACTCACTCACAGGGGTCCTGAGAACAGGAAGAAAATAAGTTTTCTTTATTTCTTTAGCAAAGTCTCTACTATAAACAAGTAGAAGATACAGTATTTAGACAAAGCTCAGGAAGATAGTATATGTGAACTTGGAGCACCGGGAAAAAAATTATGTCCCCTGCTTTCCAGTGACCCCTGCCATCTGTAACAGGAACAGCATTCTTCAATTCCAAGAGCTGCTCCACCTTTTGCTGCCTGGTTACCTGCCTCAAGACTGACTGGAAGTCTCTTTAATGCACCCACGCCTCCCTCCTAACATAACATCAATACTTTTTTGTCCTGTTTCAAAGCCTAGAGGAGTTTTAATTCTTGCAGAATTCACACCAATATTCGGCAGCCACAGATACAGCTGAGACCAACTTCGTGACACAAGCTAAGCTAACTCTGCTTTGGGAGAAATCCAGTACTACCAGAACATTTCAAACGCTCTGCGGAGTTCTGAGCAATTTATTTGTATGTCGCATTCCACACAATACAAGAGTTCCCAACAATTACTGACGATTTATTTGTATGTCACATTCCACACAATACAAGAGGAAAAAAATTCTACTACAAACACTGAATTAAAACTAACTATGTCTCCAAATGCTTTTTCAGATGACTCAGGCCCATATTTTATCCCCTATAATATTTATATCCAGAGTAGAAATATACACTGGCAACAAAACATAGCAACAGAAAATTCAACTGTACAAACTTTCCACTTCAAACACACTGATTCCAAGTATCACTCTCAGTGTTCACCTTCAGAAGCAAAAACTGTTTGCAAATATTGTAAAGTAGATCTCCAAGGAAAAAAAAACCAGTCAAAACTGACAGAAGTATGATGTGCATATATACATAAGTTCACAAACACCTTACTGGAACAAAAATAAGACTTCTGAGGAAAGGATTATCGTTACCAGGGAGTCACAACTAAAGAAGCAATTCAAAGATCATCACCAAAACCTTTAGAGGCACAGAATTAGCTAAATACAGATATTTATAAACCAAAGATTTACTGACAGGACACCTCTAGCCTCTAACCCCCGGGGGGAGGGAATTACTCATGTAAAGTGCTAATGTATGTAACAGAAATATACCTTTCTGCCACTTAGTGACCACTCCAAGTGCAGCTAAAGACATTAAGATTCATTTACTAGAATTAACAGGTTATTTCAAGTGATGCACTTGAACAGCTACCATCATCTGTTTAACTGCATCAACAGGAAGATGTAAGTGTGCAAATTACTGATGATGCACTGTATTTAGTCTCATTCCTATTAAGAGAACTTGTGTGTCAAAACTGTAAAACCATTTGTATTTTCTGTAGGAATGTTTCATCACAAAGAATTTCAGTATGTTAATTAAAGTACTTTCAACAAGTTGAGTTTTCCAATTAATTTCTTTTTCCAGTTAATTATATGACAGATGGATAAGACACTGACAAATTCGGAACAAAATGCAAGATTCAGCAGCATTACTTTTCAAGTAACCAGTAACATGTAAAAGCAGCACAGGACAAAATACGAAGTGTAGAGCTTGGAATATAGACTAAAACTCTCACTGAATGTGATACACGAGTCAGATGCAGCCAGGGAGCATGCATGAAAAACAAAAGTAAAAGCAGCAAACACCTGTATAGTTCTACCACTGCATAATCATTTCCCCCACTGATCTTTCCTTTGTTTCCCATAGAAAAGACGGCACATAAAACACCACGGAAATGAATATGACAGCAGAAATTTTAACTCATGGGAAGCAGCCTAATATTTAGATTCCCAAATTGAAAACCAAGGACAAGACATAAGCTGTAGATAGGCTGACACAGGATTATGGTGGAAAGCAGAAAGAAATGGGACAAGGAATAAGAAAGCAAACACCAGAAAAAAAAAAGAAGCTGTGTAAAATGCGTGAATATATAGAAGGAGACGAGGTCAGAAATGAAGGTGAAGATGCCGAAATTTAGGTCCTTTAAAGGAAAGGAGAAAAAGTCCCATCCCCTGACACAGGCAGTAAAGCAGCTCAAGATGTATAAAGCAATTTACTAAGGAAAAGGTGCATTATAGCAGAAGTCAGAATTAACAAGTAGGATTATAACGTACGGAAACGTGCAGGAGCTCAAGCCTCAAACGCGTAACTGAACGTCTACCACCCACAATAAACTTCGCCACCGGAGGCAAACCAGCCCGGTGACCGAAGGCTCATCGGGACGGCGCGGCCCCCTCCTGCGGCGGCACTTGCCCGCCCTGATGCGGCTATACGGCGTGGCGGGAAGGGCCCCCCTTCAGCAGCCACCCTCGGACCCCACCGCCCCGGCGGGAATGACTCGGGGGGCGCGGCGCCGCGGACACCCACGCTAGCTCCCGCCTGAGGGGGACCTCAGAGTCTCGGAGGCCGCGGGCTTCCCACCTTTCCCCGGCCAGGCTTCCCCCCTGGGGCGGCGGGAGGCTCCCGGCGCGACGGCGGGCCGGCAGCCGCACCAGCTTTCACCGCCCGGCCAGGGGCGAGGGGAGCCACGACAGAAGGCTTCGCCGCGCCCCACCGGGGATGCACCTCCAGCCCCATCGCGGCGCGCAGCCGGGCACTCGATGCGCTTCGCTCCCCACTGCACCCAGCGGACAACCCCGCCTCGCTCCGGCTGCCGCTCCGAAGCCACATCGACCGACTACCCCCGCCCGGCCGGTTGGCCCCGTCCCCAGCCGCGCGGGGAACTTGGCGCTCCGCTTCCTTCCCTCCCGCCGCCCCCCGGGGATGCGTCCGCGCCGCCCCTCACGGCTCTGCCCGCCGCTGACCGAGGCGGGTCCCGACCTTACCGGCCGCCCGATACCGCGACGAGGCGGCGGAGCGGAGCCAGCGCGCGCCGCAGACAACAGCGGCGAAGGGAGCGCGAGACAGCGAGGAGACGGCGGGCACGCGCGAGGCAACAGCTGAGGATAGGCGGGGGGAGGAAGCGCGAGAGCGGCAGCAGCGGCAGCAACAGCGCGCCACCCGAGAGAGCGCGCGCCTCTGGGTTA